>PVJS01048875.1:0-14889 GCA_004027185.1 Glis glis
ATTTTGAAACCGGGTCTCACGAAGTTGCAGAGGGCCTCGCTAAGTAGAGAGAGAGAGAGAGAGAGAGAGACAGGGAGAGACAGAGAGTGAGCTGAGGCTGGCCGTGAACGCGGATCCTCCGGTCTCTGCCTCCCAAAGTACTGGGATTACAAGCGTGCGCCACCACGCCCGGCCTTTTTTTTTTTTAATTTTTGAAACAGGGTCTCACTAAGTTGCAGAGGGCCTCACTAAGTAGCTGAGGCTGGCCTCGAACCTGCGATCCTCCTGTCTCAGCCTCCCAAGTACCAGGATTACAAGTGTGTGCCACCATACCTGACTCTTTTGGTAACATTTTAAATGGTTTTGCTGTGCGTACAAATATGTCATAAAAGTACTATCATAGTGTATTTCGTGGTCTACGTCTCCCACCTAGAATATACCAGGAACATCTCTCCACACCAGTAAATCTCTCTCTTCACCCTAGTCTCTATCTGCTGTATACATATGGCTCTTAAAAAAAATCTTGTGCAATAATGAGGTGCCGTGGGGTGCAGTCATGAAATTTCTTTGAGTTAATCTTTTCTTTCTCCCTCCCTCCTCCCTTCCTTCCTATTTTTTTAATTTTATAACAGGGTCTCACTGAATTGCTGAGGGTCTCGCTTAAGTTGCCGAGGCTGGCCAAGAACCGGCGATCCTCCTGTTTCAGCCTTCCAAATACTGAGATTACAGGTCCGTGCCACCATGGCCGGCTAAACTCTTTCTGAAGGCCTCATTTTCCCACACCAGGCCAGTGTGTGTTGAAAAGGCATGGGGAAGTCTTCCAATCCTGACAAACACGTAGCCGCCTCCCCCAGCATTTCCTACTAGAGTTCCTACTAGAGCATTTCCTACTAGAGTTCGCTGCCCCGTGTGTCACAGGTTCTCGCAGGTGTTGGACAGGGCGAATGTGACTTGGAAGGAGGCCGCGGAAAGGAAGAGGGAAGAGAAGGATGAGGGAAAGGGAAGAGCCAGGGAGTGGTATTCAGAAGAGTCGGGGGAGGAAGGACAGGGAGGTCGGGTGGATGGCGCCGGGTGGTACCAGCCTGAGCCGCCCCTGGGAGCTTTCCCAGGAGGTCAGGCCGAGGGCCGCGCGCCTCCTTAAAGCCTGCCCACCATGGAGCTTTCGAAATGCTCACATCTGGGCTGCATTACCCGAGAGGCCCGCGTGTTTGCCGAAGATAATTTATAGCAGCGAGAGATAACAAACCCCGGCTCGGAGGAGGAGTCCCCAGAAACCTGGGGCGGGGGGGGCTGGACTCGTCAGGAAATGGAGAACCGGCACGCAAATAAATTAGTGTGCGGACGCCCGCAGAGGTCGCGCGCACATTAGCACAGGTCTCTGCAAGCGGAGGGAAGGCTAACCTTTAATGCTGCCGCCGTCCAGCGAGGCCTACGCTTCACCTTGAATGTTTTCATGAGTCAAGGGGACAGAAACCAGAGACTTGCTTATCCCTCACGACTGTGGGACCTCAGCGTTTTAGCTCAGGAGCGGATGAGACCACACATGTCAAACAGTCCGCCTGGTGCCTGACGCAGGTTTCTGTTTTTATTATATATTTTATTATATATATATATAAATATTATATAAATATTTATTGTATATATATGTGTTTTTTTTTCTTTTGATACCAGGGATTGAACCCAGGAGCATTCTACCTCTAAGCTACACACCCCCAGGCCTATTTTATTTTATTTTTTATTTTGAAACAGGGTCTTGCTAAGTGGCTGAGGGTCTCACTAAGTTGCTGAGGCTAGCCTCTAGCCTGTGACCCTCCTGTCTCAGCCTCCCAAGTACCTGGGTGACAGGTGTGCGCCACCACGCCCGGCTCTGCTGTATTTCAATAGAGAGGAACCGTCGTGAGAACAAACAGTGTGATATTTTTATTTCGCATAAACCCTGCAACTAAAAATTCTTTCTTAGCCTGGCGTGGTGGCGCACGCTTATAATCCCAGTACTTGGGAGGCTGAGACCGGAGGATCCGGGTTCGCGGCCAGCCTCAGCTACTTAGTGAGGCCCTCTGCAACTTAGTGAGACCCTGTTTCAAAATAAAGAATAAAAAATAGGGCTGGGGGTGGAGCTCGGAGGTAGAATGTGCCCGGGTGCAATCCCCAGTACCGCAAGAAAAAAATAAAATAAAATAAAAAATAAATAAAAATTCTTTCTTACATTTGCATGAAGTTTTGCAAAGTCACTTTGTGTCCACTACTCTGTCCTGAATCCTCACAACCGGCTTGCCCAGGACCACGTCCCCGTCGCCAGGGACCACGGCACATGCAAAACGCAGGCCAGTCCACCGGGCTCCTGTCCTGCCTGGACGCCGCGAAAGCTTCCCCTCTGGCCTCACAGCCCCCACGGCCCCTCCACTGTCCTCGGCCAGAACAGGTCTGTTGAAAAGCAAGGTTGGATGAGTCCTCTCTGGCGCCCATCCCCGCAGGTCCCAGTGCTCCGCAGCCCGACCCCGCGCCATCAGCTCTGCGCCTCCCTTCCCCGGTCCTCCACACGCGACTTCCCTCCAGGGCTGGCGCCTGCCACACACCACACAGCGCGCGCACCTGCTGGTCCTCGGCCTGGAGTGGACCTCCCCGACACCCGCACCGCTCCCTGCCCCGTCTCCTTCACATCTAGGCTCAGCACCAGCAACTTTGAGAAGCCCTGTGGGGACCATTCTCCTTAACGTGGCAACCCTGAGCTATATGGAGGTTCCTCAAAGCACTAGGAATGAGCCGGGTGTGGCGGCGCGCGCCTGTCACCCCAGTACTTGGGAGGCTGAGACAGGAGCATCACAGGTTGGAGGCTGGCCTTGGCAACTTAGTGAGACCCTCAGCAACTTAGCAAGACCCTGTTTCAAAATAAAAAAGTAAGAAAGAGGCTGGGGGTGTAGCTCAGAGGTAGAATGCCCCTGGGTTCAATCTCCAGTACCAAAAAATAAGAAAATAAACCTAAAAGGGCTAGGTGCAGCTCAGCAGTAGAAAGGTGGAATGCCTGTGCATTCAACACACACACACACACACACACACACACACACACGCACGCATACAGCTCTGATGAAACTCTGAGATGTAATGTACCTTCCATTTCATTTCTTTTGTTAAAGCGATTCATTGCTTGCTGTAAAAATGCCACGACCGACTGGCCCTGCCTTTGCTGGTGGCATCTGGCTATTTCTAATGCCTTGCGTTAGACGCAGCAGTGGTGTGCGGCCTCCAGCGAGCCGTCCTAAAGGAGCCCTTTCCCACGGTGCGGCAGCCGCTCCAGGACGGGCACCTGTCCCCGGGCGAGGACTCCGTGCTGCGGGTTCTGGGCAGGCGGCGACACCGTGCCCCTCGGGCAAGTGGTGACCAGGAACGAGCTCAGCGGAGGCCCCCGCACTTCCGCGAGGCGCTTATGCCAACCCAGCACCACAGCAGAACCAAGCCAAGTCTGTGGTTCTAGTCTTGGCTCAACACAGCGCCCGCAGGGCAGCTTCAGGGTCTCTTGGGGTGCAGGGGCCAGCGACAGTTCTGTTTCCTCCAGATGAGAGGCTGGGGACCCCTCCAGAGGCAATGGCGGCCCCGTTCATGGGTCTCCCCAAATCTGCATCACCCTTGGGCCTCTGCCAGCCCACTGGCTTCCCTGGTGTGTCCGTACATCCATCCTCCCTCCCTCTCTCTCTCCCTTCCCTTTGTGGAACTGGGGATTAAACCCAGGGACATTCTACCTCTGAGCTACATCCCCAGCCCTATTTTATATTTTTCTTTTGAAACAGGTTCTCACTAGGTTGATGAGAGTCTCGCTGCTTGCGGAGGCTGTCCTCGAACCTGTGATCCTCCTGTCTCAGCCTCCCAAGTACTAGGATGACAGGCGTGGGCCACCATACTTGGCTCTATTTTATCTTTACTTTGAAACAGGGTCTCAGTAGGTTGCTGAGAGTCTCGCTACATTGCTGAGGCTGACCTCAAACCTGCGATCCTCCTGTCTCAGCCTCCCAAGTACTGGGATGACAGACCTGCACCACTATACTCCGGACTTGCTTTATTATTTAATTTAATGGGAGTAACAACAAATACTTAACTAGAATACTAACAAGGACTATAATGACCTCTCTCCCCTGCTGGAAGGGTGAATTAAGTGAACATTAAAAGAAAAAAAAAAACCTTTCCCGATGGGACCACATTGGAGGGGCCAGGGTAAAGGCTAGTGGAGAGAAATTGTTACCTTTTTCTCTGAGCATTCACATAGCTTGAAATGTTCAGGGCAATCATGTAATTCTTTGGGACAAAGCCTATTTATTTATGGGGAACCGTTCTCCTGACATAAAACAACACTGAAACTTTTCCCTGACTCCTGCTTACGTGCTAATATGCAATTTTACTTCTGCTTGTTGGTCCTGTTTTTCTTTTTCTTTTTTGGGGGGGATTGAACTGGGGATTGAATGCAGGAGTGTTCTACTGCCAAGCTACACTCCCAGCCCTTTTTATTTATTTATTTATTTTTTACTTTGAAACAGGGTCTCGCTAGGTTGCTGAGAGTCTCACTACTTGCTGAGGCTGTCCTCAAACCTGTGATCCTCCTGCCTCAGCCTCCCAGGTGCTGGGATGACAGGCGGGCACCACCATGCCTGACTCTGTTTTTCTTTTTCTCCATCTCCAGGGAGCCACGATTTCACAGCACACCCTTTTTAGGAAATGCTGGTGTTTTTCCTTTGGGATTTTTATGACACTTTTTCATATTGATGATTCGGTCCTGGAAAAATGACCACCATGCTGCCTCCTCCCTGGGATCCCAAAGTATGACTTCTGAGGGGCGAGGTGTGTAGCTCAGTGGAGGAGCGTGTGCCTAGCACGCACAAAGCCCTGGGTTCAATCCCCGGCGCCAACCACACACAAAAAAGGAAAGGAAAAGAAAAATGGGATTCCTGGTATGAAAAAAAAAATCTTCAGGACAAAAAGGCAAAAACCAAATTGGGGGGGGTTGTCAACAATTTATTTGCTAAGCGAGGAGCAACAATCCCCCACAATCATCATCGATTTTTATAAAAATCGGTAAATGAGCCGTGTGTGGTGGCGCGCGCCTGTCGTCCCAGTACTTGGGAGACTTGGACGGGAGGATCGTGGGTTTGAGGCCAGCCTCAGCAACTTAGTGAGACCCTGTTTCAAAATAAAAAAATTTAAAAAAGGGCTGGGGGTGTAGCTCAGAGGAGGAATGCCCCTGGGTTCAATCCCCAGTACCATAAAAAAAGTGGGTAAATGGTAGATTTATGAGGACCCTAATACCTTAGCTTACTTTTAAAATCATATTTGGCTTCAGATCAGGGAAATAAAATATCACATGAAAATTTTCGTCAAATTTAGGATGGGTGGCGGGATAGCATCTCAGAAGGGGATCTCAGCTCAACCACTAATGTTTTGTAGCTTAAGCCAGGAAAAATGAACAAAGATGCCACTTATAATGTTCTGCTTGTCTTACGTTATTAATATCTAAGGCTAAAAAATTTCCATGATGGGCTGGCTTTGAGAAATCACCGATTTAGTTAAATGCATCTGTTTGGCGACAGAGCTAAGTGATGTTTTTTCTAAGCAAAGCTCAGAAAACATGTTAAGGGTTCCCCGCATTATTTTTGACACTCTCTGCATGCAAACAGAATTCAGGCCTCTGAACTGTTAAGATAATTCTTTCCGGGAGCACCTGTGTGCACTTCATCTTCTATTCCAATTAAGGCCCGAGATTGTTTGAAAATCCATCATTTCTAAGTCTCTAGGAAACATTATTCTAACACAAAATGTAACCGCAAAGGCTTGCTGTATTCTCAGTCATAAGAATCCCCAAAGCAGAGTAGAATAAGAAACAGGCTTATGTGTTAAAATACATCGCTCATGTTTTTCAGCCTTAATTGATCTAAGATGCTTTGAGGGATAAAGAAAGGCGAGTCTCTCCTTTACTTTCAGAGAAAGTAGTTCTACACAGAATCTATGGGAACTCGGTTCCCGGACCAAGACAACAGAGAATGTCTTTCACACAATAATGTTTTGATCTTTTCTGTTGGTTTTTTATGTTTGATCGCCAGAAAAGTTAAAAGAAAGGAAAAAATAAAGCCGGGCGTGGTGATGCATGCTTGTCATCCCAGTACTTGGGAGGCTGAGACAGGAGGATCGCAGGGTGGAGGCCAGCCTCAGCAACTTAGCGAGACCCTCAGCAACTTAGCGAGAACCTATTTCAAAATAAAAAAATAAAATAGGGCTGGGGGTGTAGCTCAGAGGTAGAACGCCCCTGGGTTCAATCCCTGGTACCACGCACGCGCACACACACACACACACACACACACACACACACACACACACAAGTTGAGGAATGCTGGACGTGTTCACACGTACATACCTGACAGCAAAGTACAGAATGGCCGGGCCTGGCTTCTTTGGTAAATCATGGTCGAGAACCCGGAGATCTAGCTGTAGCCAATTCTGCTGGCCGCTGTGAAGGGCAGAGAGAAGGAAGAGATCAAACGGCAAGTTCAGTAACAGGCGGTGCAACGGCAGGGCAGGGCGTGACCTGTTACGACCAGTGACGAGCCCGTTTCTGCAATTTCTTTTTTTTTTTTAATGACAAATCCCTCTGGGGATTGAGCCCAGGGGCATTCTACCTCCGAGCTACACCCTCAGTCCTATTTTATTTTTTATTTTGAAACAGGGTCTTGATAAATGGCGGAGGCTGGCCTCGATCCTGCAATCCTCCTGTTTCAGCCTCCCAAGCACTAGGATGACAGGCATGTGCCACCGCAACTGGCGACCCGGAAATACAGGAAAAGAGGAAACTAGAGGGTTGATCGGTTTTTAATACAGGAAAAGAGGAAACTAGAGGGTTGATCCGTTTTTCGAGTATCTTTGGGCTAGGTCTCTGTCCTCAGTTATAACCCTGGGGGGAAAAATGTGTCCTTGTTTCCATAGTTACAAGATAAAGGTGCTAATAACTGTGTTGTGTCTTGACTTTCTTGGAAGAGCATTGTAAAGATAAACGAGGGATCTCAGAGTTACTGTTATTGTTTGTGAGGGAACAAGAAGATGGGGGCTGAAGTGAAGGGATTCTTACCCTGGATTCCATCGAGTTTAGGATGCCATTGATTTCAAGACATACTCCAATTTCAGAGACGTTCAGATAATGTCTTAAACACACACACTATTGTACGGTGTCACGTCCCAAAGGCAAATCCAACCAACTCTGAGTTGTGTCCTGTACTCTTTCATTGTGGGAAAGACGTGGCATCATTTAAAGTGTATAATATGAAGCCAGTCATGGTGGGGCACGCTTGTCATCCCAGGACTTGGGAGGCTGAGACAGGAGGATCCGGGTTCACGGCCAGCCTCAGCTACTTAGTGAGGCCCTCAGCAACTTAGTGAGACCCTGTTTCAAAATAAAGAATAAAAATATAGGGCCGGGGGTGTAGCTTGGATGTGGAATGCCCCTGGGTTCAATCCCCAGTACTGCAAAAAAAAAAAAAATATATATATATATAAATATATAATACGTATTTGTAGGAAGTTTCATGGAATGGCATGTAGGAATGGATGAAGTGAGTTCTAGGATCACGCACACAGCACAAACCAACGAGGTTAAGCTCAGAAGCACGGTCGGAACACCGACAAATATGGACGAGAAGTTTTAGGTGTGGTTCTGCAGCGAGATACAGCAACTCGCTGATACTGGTTCCCACCATGGAAGAAATTACAATGGGAGTGGCTTCGTGATCAAAAGGGACCGGCCTCCATTATGACAGCCAATATTTTTCTAAGAAGATATTCACACCTATATGATAGAAAGTCATTTTTAAGAGGTATGTATTAGAAATTAGAGGGATATATATATCCTTACATATATATATATGAAATATATAAAAAATATATATTGATTTGTTACTGGGGATTGAACCCAGGGACATTCTACCTCTAGGTAACACCCCCAGCCTACTTTATTTTATTTCAAAACAGGGCCTTGCTAAATTACTAAAAGCTTTGCTAAGTTGCTGAGTCTGGCCTCAAACCTATCATCCTCCTGTCTTGGCCTCCAAGTACTGGGACAATGGGCATGCGCCACTGCACCCAGCTTAGGAATTAGATTTTTTTTTTGTGGGTATGGTACTAGGAATTCAACCAGGGGCATACTAACTCTGGGCTATACCCCCAGTCCTATTTTATTTTTTAGTTTGAAACAGGCTCTCACTAAGTTACTGACAGCATCGCTAAATTGCTGAGGCTGGCCTCAAACCTACGATCCTCCTGTCTCAGACTCCAAGTTCTGGGATTACAGGCATGTGCCACCATGCCCAGCTTAGAAATTAGATTTCTAAAAGTCTATTTGTAATCTCACCAACAGGAAAAAAATCTTAAAGAACGTGAAAAGTACCCAGAATTCGACCACTGTGGTATCATGGAGGTCACGTATCACTTTTAACCTGCTTTTTTTTCCAAGTGTTTCCATCAAAATACAAGAGATGGAACCAACTTGAAAACACAGTTATGAAGCCGGGTGTGGTGGTGCACGCTTATAATCCCAGTACTTGGGAGGCTGAGACTGGAGGATCCAGGTTCGCGGCCAGCCTCAGCTACTTAGTGAGACCCTCAGCAACTTAGTGAGACCCGGTTTCAAAATAAAGAATAAAAAATAGGGCTGGGGGTGTAGCTCGGAGGTAGAATGCCCCTGGGTTCAACCTCCAGTATTGCAAAAAAGAAAAAGGAAACACAGTTATGTCCACCCTCCTAGGCTGTCCAGACCAATCATGAACCCGCATGTTGTTTTAAGCTAGAATTGCGTCCGGGCCCACCAGGAGGACGGTGGACCGGGGCCGCAGTTGTGTTCTAAAGCTGATTTGTTATTTCTTCCCCAGCAACATGGAAAGGGAACCAAAGGAACCGGGGAAAGGAAGGAAGCCATTCCGGGGCGCGCAGGCCTTGGCCTCAGGGACGAGGCTGCCCTCTAGGGGCGAGCGCTGGCCCTGCAGCGCTGTGACCTGGGCCGGGCCCTCCCTCCACTGTGGCCTTGAACCTGTTCCTCATGGAGCTGCAGAGCCGTGGCCTGCGGTCTGCACCGTAGTTGGCTCCATTGACAACGTGTCCCCTCTGGCTGTTTAAAGAAGCCCACGGAAGGCAAGGCTGACGTGGCCTCCGTAATTCCCGCAGAGTCCTGGGAGGGACCCAGCTTGGTGGTTTATGGGGCCGAGCGGGAGCACGTTCCAAAAATATTGACCAGACACAGAAAAAAGCCTGTGATGGAGACATCCCAGGGAGACACTCCGAGACAGAAGCGATGTCCAGACCTGCTCCCCAGAAAAGTGGAAATGGACAATTCTCCCCCCGTTAAAAAAACCCAACTCATTCTTCTGAAAATAGACCCAGCTGGAGTCAGAATTCACTGTCCCCCACTGGCTGTAATTCACGGAGAGCTGGGGCCGCCCCTGAGGACTGGCCGGGGCCCGCTGCAGCCATGGCGGACACTTGAAGGAGACAGGCACCAGCCCCTCAGATGCCCATGTAGCTCAGAAACAAACAACAAACAAACAAACAAACAAACAAACAAACAAACCCAGGATGGACGACGAGGTCCTGGTCCCCAGGGAAGTCCTGCACATAATCCCTTCTCTTTCTGGAGGAAGGCCGGGCAGCCTGGGTGGCGGACCCACAGCCTGGGGACCTTGACACCACGTCGCAGCCTGGATGGCAGGGGCAGTTCCCTCCTGTGTCACCACAGGGCTCGCTTACGATCCTGGGCTCCACGCAGCCCTAACTCCATGACCAGCCGGTGCGTCCATGCTGAGCAAGTGTGTCAGGCTCACGACCGTGTCTGTGTGTCTGCCCCAAGTGACTCTTGCCTGGAAGGCCGTCTCCTCGCCCCTCTGTCTAAGCTCCACCTGCCAGGCCCAGTGTTAGTGAGCGTCCAGTGAGAAGTCCCCTCCGGCCTCCCGCAGCCCCTCTGCACACCCACCGACCAGCCGTGGGGGGACAGCCCTTTCCATCCTGTGCCAGGGCGATGGTGGCTCACTCGATTTACAAGTAGTATAGGATACTAGTACCCGCAGTCAGGCATGGTGGCACATGCCTGTAATCCTAGTACTTGGGAGGCCGACACAGGAGGATCACAGGTTTGAGGCCAGCCTCAGCAATTTAGTGAGACCCTCAGCAACTTAGAGAGACCCTGTTTCAAAATAGAAAATAAAAAGGACTGAGGTGTGGCTTGGAGGTAGAATGCCCCTGGGTTCAATCCCCTGTACCAAAAAAAAAAAAAAATCCAAAATACTGATACCCTATGGCAGGTGCCTTACATAGTTCTTGTTACTGTCTCCATCATACAGGTGGGGAACCTCCAGTGTCTAGATGTTGAACAGCGGTCCTAAGACCACAGAGCACCCAACATTCTACGATATCTGCCCTGCCTCTCTCCCGGGCCCTCTCTTGTATCTCCCCCCCCTTACTCTCTATTCTCTCAACACACTGGTTCCCTCCCACTTCTTGAAAAGCAAACTGAGCGAGCGAAACAAAATAAAGCCAGGTCCAGTGACGCACGCCTGTAATCCCTGTATTTGGGAGGCTGAGACAGGGGGATCACAGGTTTGAGGCGAGCCTCAACAACTTAGCAAGACTCTGGTTCAAAATAAAAAGTATCAAAAGCTGGGGGGTGTAACTTGGCGGTAGAATGCCCCTGGGTCCAAGCCGCAGTAACACACACACACACACACACACACACACACACACACACATATACACACACACACAAATAAAATAGCTAGAAGTAAAAATCAGCTCTACCTCAGGACCTTTGCGCTGCCTTTTTCTGGGGAATGCCTCACCACACTTCTGCAGAGCTGCTCTTGCTTTTCTTATACTCCACTGTCTAGAAGTCATCCTGGCCCACCCTGTCTAAAGCTGCCCCTGGATTCTCTTTCTTTTTTGCATATTATATTATATTATATATTATATTATATTATATTATATATACTTTTTGGCACTGGGGATACGCCCCTATCCCTTTTTATTTTGAAACAGGGTCTCACTAAGTTGCTGAGGGTCTCCCTAGGTTGTTGAGGCTGGCTTCGAACCTGCGATCCTCCTGTCTCAGCCTCCAAGTGCCGGGATTACAGGCGTGCGCCCCTGTGCCTGGCTTCCCCCAGCATTTCTTGATGCGGCCTCTCGTTTTATGTTCTCTGTGTGCTTGTAATTGTAGGTGTTTCTCCCTTTTCTATGCGTGTGCCGGCCATACTGGACGGTCCCCCTGCAGTCTGAATTCCAGGAGAGCAGGGACCTTGTCTGCCTCGCCCACAGCTCAGTCCATGGGGTCTAGCACAACCTTAGGCCCTCACTGGGCACTCAAGGAATATTTGTGGATCCAATAAAGGACTCTAGTGTTCGTGGTTTTACTCGCAACTCTGTGCGACCTCCTAAATTACAGGGCTTGTAGCAATCAGTCTAGAACCCATACTTTAGTCATCCTTAGGGTCTTTACATACTGCTGGCTGTTCTTTAACTCACATGCGGATTCATCCTGTATGTGTGTGCGTGTGTTTAATCAGGGATCCACATGAACCGGTTCTGGCTTCTGGCTAGCGCGTGTGGTCCCCGGACACCTGCACTTCCCACCGCCCCCAGCAGAGGACACCACGGGAGGCGCCCCGTGACCCGGGGCTTCTAGGGCGCCAAGAGGCTGCTGCCCCTCCACGTGCCTCCTCCTGCCCCGCGGAACCCTGCGCAGGAACCGCCTGTGCCCACAGCAACGAGGGCAGGCTGTTCCACATCTCCTGGGCACCTGAAGCCGGTCCTGAGGCCTGCTGGCATTTCCGGGAGGCCGATTGTCCACCCAGGCTGGAGATAATGAGAAGCCAGGGGGTGTTGAAAACAAATTAATTCCTTCTTCAGACTATTTTTCCACCTGGTTAGACTGACGGATTAGAAAAAAAAATTCTCCAGTGGAGAGAATTATGGAAAGTAGGCTGGGTGCTCAGCCAGCGTATTTTGTGTCTGGAGCACATGTTGTTGAATTTCTTTTTAATTTTTTTTTTCGGTGCTGGGGATGGAACCCAGGGGCATTCTACCTCTGAGCTACACCCCCAGCCCCCCTTTTTAAAATTCTTTATTTTGAAACAGGGTCTCACTGAGTTGAGGAGGGCCTCACTAAGTAGCTGAGGCTGGCTGTGAACCTGGATCCTCCGGTCTCAGCCTCCCAAGAACTGGGATGACAAGTCTGTGCCACCACGCCTGGCTATGTTGTTGAATTTTAATGTGCAAGAAACTCTTTGAAAAATTGTCTCAAGAGAGGGGAAGGCTTCCGCTGATAGGTTTCAGGCCATATATTATGTAGATAAGTTAGGCTGCCATAAAACAGACAGACGGACAGACAGAAACACACACACACAATAGCCAACAACTGAGAATAAAATATAAATAAAAGAAAGAAAGCAAAAGAAAAAAAAAGTGGAAGCAAAAACACAGTTTAGAATGGGCTGAGGTCGTGGTTAAAAAGTTCATTCTGAGCCGGGTGTGGTGGTGCACGCTTGTAATCCCAGTCCTTGGGAGGCTGAGACCGGAGGATCGCAGGTTCACGGCCAGCCTCAGCAACTTAGCAAGACCCTTGGCAACTTAGTGAGACCCTCTTTCAAGATCAAAAATAAAATAGAATAAAATAGGATAAAAAATAAAATAGGATAAAAAAGGACTGGGGGGTGTAGCTCAGAGGTAGAACACCCCTGAGTTCAATCCCTTTAACTAATCAGGACATACTCAACTAATTGGAGTGTTCCTCCGCCCCTGTTAATCATGAATGACATCGGGTAGAAAGTCCAAGCAAAAAAAAATAAAGACATGAAAACACTTACGTGTCATCCAGAAACGTGATCCCAAAGTACTCCTTTTCCTTCAGGTTGAAATGAGAAGCCACGAGGTCCAGCAGTTCTCTGGATAAAAGCTTGGGCTGTCGAAATAAAAATCTGATTAGAAACAACTGGGTTCCCCTTTCTCTTTTTTTTTTTTTTGCGGTACTGGGGATTGAATGAGGGGCGTTCTACCTCCGCGCTACACCCCCGGCCCTATTTTTTATACTTTTATTTTGAAACCGGGTCTCACGAAGTTGCGGAGGGCCTCACTAAGTAGAGAGAGAGAGAGAGAGAGAGAGAAACAGGGAGAGAGAGAGAGAGAGAGAGAGCTGAGGTTGGCCGCGAACCCGGATCCTCTGGTCTCCGCCTCCCAAAGTACTGGGATTACAAGCACACGCCACCATGCCTGGCTTCCCCTTTCTCTTATTGCAACTACCTTCATGCCCTTTAAAAGGATTAGGGCTGCTGTGGGTTGTTTGCTTTTGAATATGTCTCCCTTGACGGATTAGGTTAATCTATAGACCCTTCCCTGAGAGTTGTGGGAAGGAGAAGAAAGGGAGGAGATGGAGATATCAATAAGATATTTCATGTCTAAGCATTTGCAATTCATGCGAGTCCCTTACTTTTCAGTTGAACAGAGCAATGTGCTTACTAATATTTTGATGTTTGGGGAAAAATACTTCTTTCTATAATGTATGATGCTAGGCACCAAGATAAAACTATTAAACACACCACTGAGCCAGGCCTGGAGGTGTACTCCTCTGATCCCAGTACTTGGGAGGCTGAGACAGGAGATCACAGGTTTGAGGCCAGCCTCAGCAACTTAGCAAGACTCTCACAAATCAAGCAAGACCCTGTTTCAAAATAAAAAGTAAATAAATAAAGAGGGCGGGAGGGGGGGAGTATAGCTTAGAGGTAGAACGCCCCTGGGTCCAATAAACAGTACCACGAAACAAAATAAAACAAACCAAAACACCTCATTGCCTGGTCATCTGCTTTGCTGTAAAAGGCCATCGGAATCATTTTGCTTACTTGTGGCCAGTTGAAGACGCTCGAGACCCGTGGCTGGGCGGCTAGGGAGGAGTGCAACAACAACAACAATAATGGTTGCCACTTACTGTGCTGACCTCACAGAGAGAAAAGAGCCGGCAAAGAAAAGGATAGGACGGCAACGAAAGACATGGAGCGGAAATAGATGGAACCGAAACAAAAGAAATGCAACGGAAAGAAAGACGGGGAACGGCAAAGAGTGGGTCAGAAATGAAAGGCAGAAACAGAAAAAGCAAAACAAAAGTGAAAGAGATGGAGTGGAAATGAAAGGAAACAAAAAGGGCGCGATCAAAATAAGTAGAACAGGATATGACGGAACGGAAGGAAAACGAACGGGACGGAAATGAAAAGGAAGGACTACAAAAAATGACACGGAAATGGAACAGAAATGGACGGGACCGAAAATTACAGAATGAAAGTGAAGGAGTAGGACCAACGGGAAATGAACCTCACAGAAAAGGACAGAACTGAAAAAATGACAGACGTGAAAGGGACGGAACGGAAATGGACTGAACGGAAGTGCGCGGAGAGAAAGAGGACGGAACGGAAGTGCGCGGAACGGAAAAGAACGGAACCGAAATGAAGAGGAATGGGAAAATGACACGGACGTAATAGGGACGGAACGGAAACGCACGGAATGAAAGAGGACGGAACGGAAGAGCGCGGAACGGAAAAGAACGGAACCAAAATGACGAGGAATGGGAAAATGACACGGACGTAATAGGGACGGAACGGAAACGCACGGAATGAAAGAGGAAGGAACGGAAGTGCGCGGAACGGAAAAGAACGGAACCAAAGTGAAGAGGAATGGAAAAAAATGACACGGACGTGATAGGGACGGAACGGAAATGCACGGAATGAAAGAGGAAGGAACGGAAGTGCGCGGAACGGAAAAGAACGGAACCAAAATGACGAGGAATGGGAAAATGACACGGACGTAATAGGGACGGAACGGAAACGCACGGAATGAAAGAGGACGGAACGGAAGAGCGCG
>PVJS01048876.1:0-14889 GCA_004027185.1 Glis glis
GCAGAGGGCCTCACTAAGGAGAGAGAGAGAGAGAGAGAGAGAGAGAGAGAGAGATAGGGGGAGAGAGAGAGAGAGAGAGAGAGAGGGAGCTGAGGCTGGCCGCGAACCCTGATCCTCCGGTCTCCACCTCCCAAAGTACTGGGATTACAAGCGTGCGCCACCACGCCCAGCTCTTTATTTCCTTTCTAATGCTTTGTATTTGACCATTGTTCTCTGCTCCAGCTCTTAGAGTTAAATATTTAGCTTGTTTATAGTTAGTCTTTCTTATTTGTTAAATAATTTTTAAGTGCATGTCTTTACACTTAAAAATTTTTGCTAAGTACTGCTTACCTATATCCTGTCAGTTTTTAAAATTTTCTTTGGGAATTATCTTTAGAAATTTATATTTTCTACTATGATTTATTTTTTGTATCTTTTATTGCTGATATTGAATATATTTGCGTTGTTGTCAAAGGACATGGTCTACACCTCTGGAACTTTATGATCCAATTTTTGTAACTATTTCATGGGCATTTAAAAGGTATGTATGTTTTCTACGTACTAGTCCAGGATTTTATAGGCAACTATTAGGTCAAGTTTGGAAATTGTATTGTTCAAATTTCTTGTGTCCTTACTAAATTTTCCTACTTGATCTCAATTTCTGAGAGATACATATGCAAACCTTCCCATATGACTGTAGAGTAATCAATTTCTTTTCCATCTGACATTTCTTTGTGCATACAGTTTTATAAAAACTATATATTTTGGTGTATTGTACCTTTTATCATTACTAGCATCTCTCTTTAGTATAATTTTGTCTTTAATTTTTTTTTCTGATAGTAGTAGTAATAATTCTTTTGATTATCTTCCTGACATATTTTTATATAGTTTTATTAGCTACTAAATTTTCCTTAAGTTTGATTCTTAAAAAGCAGCATAGATCTGGCTTTAAAATAGCCATATTATGAAAACTGTCCCTTTCCTAAAGATTGTTATTATGAAAGTTTTCAAACAAAAACACGAAATGTATAATGAATCCCATAAACCCATATCTAGATTCAACCTTTAATTGACATGCTTCCCATATTGTTTAATCTGTCTAATCCACATACTAGTTTCTTTTCTAAATTCCTTTTATTGGTGCAATATAATTATACATCATAGTGAGATTCAAAGTGACACAAACATTCATGCGCACATCACTTGGTATATTTCCCTGTATATGCCCCCTCCCCATTTCTCCTTCCCCATACTTATTGTGAGATTAGCAGCAAAACCTTCTTGTATGGATGTAACCTTATTTGAACTATTCCCTTCCTCAGTCCTTGATTTTCCCTCCCCTAATCCCCTTCCATTATTCTTTTCTGGTCACTCTCCTCATTTGACTGAAGTACTTTTTGCTTCTTATTTTTTGTTATAGCTTCATATATGAGAGAAAACATATGACCTTTGTGTTTCTGAGACTAACTGATTTCATTTCACATAATGTTCTGGATCCATTGTGCTGTAAATGACATAATTTTGTTCTTTATGGCTGAATAAAATTCCATTGTGTGTATACAAAAAGTAAATAATCCAATTAAAATGGGCTATTGAAATGAAGAAATGCAAAAGAAGAAATACAAATGGCCAGCAAATATATGAAAAAAATGTTTGCCATCAGCCACGCGTGGTGGCGCATGCTTGTAATCCCAGTACTTTGGGAGGCGGAGACCGGAGGATCTGGGTTCACAGCCAGCCTCAGTTCTCTCTCTCTCTTTCCCTCTCTCTCTCTCTCTCTCCTTAGTGAGGCCCTCTGCAAGAGACCCGGTTTCAAAATAAAGTATAAAAAATAGGGCCGGGGGTGTGGCGCGGAGGTAGAACGCCCCTGGGTTCAATCCCCAGTACCGCAAAAAAAAAAAAAAAAAGATGTTTGCCATCATTAGCAATCAGGGAAATGTAAATCAAAACTACCCTGAGATTCTCACTCCAATTAGAATGGTAATCACCAAGAACACAAACAGTAACAAATGCTGGTGAGGATATAAAGAAACAGGAACTCTTATACACGGTTGGTGGGATTGTAAATTAGTACAACCATTATAGAGATCGGAATGGAACCACCATATGACCCAGACATACCACTCCTCGGTATCTTGCTAAAAGAATTTAAGTTACAATACTATAGTAATACATGCATAACCATGTTTATAGCAGCACAATTCACAATAGCCAAATTATGGAACCAACCTACATGTCCATCAACAGACAAACGGAAAACAAAAATGTGGTATAGTTTCTTTCTTGTCCTCGTTCTCTTTCCCTACTCTTCCTCTTTCTCCTCATTCCTTTCTTTCTCCTTTCTCTTAATGAGTATTTAAAAATAAATTTCACAGTTAACTGAGGATTTTTCCCTCAAACATAAACACCATACTATGATCAAATCTGAAAAATAACATGAATTTTAACAATACTTACTAAATCAGTTTATAATTAAAATTCCTTCAATTGTCATGAAATGTCTTTTTGCCATTCATCTGTTCAAATCAGAATCCCAGTGAAGGGTCATTTCTTGCATCCGTGCTTGCCTCTTAAGTCTCTTTTATTATTCAACAATTTCCCCTGCTCTTCTCTTTTTATTTGATGCCACTGATTTGCTAGAAACCCAGATTATTTTTCTTGTAGAATATCCCACATTCAGAATCTGGTTCTTTCCTTCTTTGTGGTAGCTTTTAATTTGGTGTTTTAAATCTCCTATTAATTGTTAAACTGGTGGTTATATTTTGAGACTGGGTTAGATTTGGGTTTTTGCTGTCATTGGCAAGAGTCATATAGGTAGTGCTGAACAGCCTATTACACCATATCATTAAGCATCTAGTATCAGATGGTCTCACTTTTAATGATGTCCCACTTGTTCACGCCATTGTATAGTTCTTCATCCACATTTCATCTAATGATTTTAGTCTCTTGACTATTTTGTCCTAGACTTACTATTTTTATGGGAAACAAATTAGTGGTTTTCTAATTCTATCGTTTCTTCTATATATCTTAGCTAGAATTTTACAAAGAAGAGCATTTCCTATTAATATTTGGTTACTCAGAAATTCAGTTTGCTTTAGAAAAACAGGATAAAGATTATATTCTTCCTCTTCATCAATTTTCAGAGAAATTATTTTGTTTCCTAGCATTCTCCAGTGGAAGTCAGGCAGATTTTTTTCAGTATCATTGTGACATCATAAATATTATATATTAAAATGATAATATTTTAATAAACTGATGACCTTTGTTTAAATATTTATGATTATTTATATATTTGACTTATTTCTGTCATGTTATTTCATGTTTTTCTATTTGCCATGTTTTTCTTTGCTCTCCTCCTTCCTTGTGTCTTTTGAATTATCAAGAGCTGTTTGTTTCTCATTTTTTCTACTGGTTTGTGGTTAACTTTAACACCTTAATACAAACACATTATTTGATAAAGTATCTAAATATTTATATATTCCTTGTAATACAAAGATCCTAGAGCTTTTTAACTCTGATCTTCCATATCATGTTGTTTCTTGTTTTAATTTCACTTTTAAAAATCCATCATAATTTCTCATTTTTATAGTTATATTTTCTCAGCCAATACTAATTTATACTAACCAATGCAGGAAAACATTATTGCTTGCTGCATTCCACTACTTCTTTTTAGGTTTACTTGCCTTCTTCTTGAGTCACACCCTTTAGCAGTTATGTGGTGAAAGCCTGGGAATAGTAATAGCTTTTTGTATAAATACGACTTTGGCTCTCACACTTGAGTGACAGTAATATCAGATATATAATTCTAAGTTGACAGTTACTTTTCTTCCACATTCTGAAGATACTGCATTACTTATTTTGGCATCAGTTGTCACTGTTGAGATTTCTCTAAGTTTAATTGTCATTGCATATAGGTAATCATATTTAGATAAAGGATTGGAACATTAAGAAAAATTATGATGACACAATTGTGCAATAGAAAAGCCAATAGAATCTACGGCATAGCTATTTGAACTAGTGTTTAAGAATATTTGTTAGCCGGGAGTAGTGGCACATGCCTGTAATCCCAGTATTTGGGAGGTTGAGACAGGAGGATTGCAGGTTCAAAGACAGCCTCAGCAAGTAGTGAGACTCTCATCAACCTAGTGAGACCCTGTTTCAAAATAAAAATAAAATAGGACTGGGGGTGTAGCTCGGAGGTAGAACACCCTTGTGGGTTCAATCTCTAGTAACACACACACACACACACACACACACACACAAGAATATTCGTTAAAGTTGTCAGGAGATTATTTTATAAAAATTAACAATATTTATATATCAGCTATAACCAAATTCTTTGGCAAAGAAAACAGCATATGTGAAGGACCAGAGCTAGAGAAGATGAGGATTGTCAGGGCAATAGTGAATAAAGTTGATGAGAGATGGAAATGGTATTGATTGAGTTGGAAAGAATGATAGGTACCAGATCACAAAGAGCCACGTTAAGTAATACCAAGGAGTGCACACGTATTACTAAAGCAACAAGTGATCCATTAAACAGTATTAAGGAAGAAGCAAATAACCAGATGTATCATTTTAGAAAGACACATTAGGCTGAAAGATACAGGATTAGAGGAGTCAAGACTAAAGACAGGGAGAGTATGAGAAGGCAGTTGAGAAATGATGATGGCTTTGAGTGGATTGTGGAACTGAGGGGAGGCAGAAGGGAAGGATATATTAGAATCCTGTAAAGGGGTAGGAATGGTTGAGGACAAAGTGAGATAGGAATCATGAGGAATGGCCAGGATCTTGGTTTAGGCAATAGAGGGAATGGTGGTGTCACTCCCAGAGAAAGATCCAGTTTGGCCTACTATGAACTGGAGCATCTTGTAGCACTTCTAAGGGAGCAATTTAGAAAGAAGCTTGATATACAGACCAGAAGCCCAGAATAGAGATGCACACTTCCAAATCCATATTGAGAATAACTATACAGATGGTAACTGAAGTCACGGAAGTAGATGAGATCACCACAGTGGAGAGACAAAAAATAGTACACTTGCAAGATGTTCAGAAAAGAGTTTTCAGGAGACCATATAAAAATGAGAAGTCAGGATAGGAGCAAATCAAGACAGTGCATGTCCTTGAAGCCAGCAGAAGGAAGTGCTTTAAGACTTGGTTTCCTCCCCTCCTGTATCCCCAGCACACAAGAGAGTGCTCACTTAGTAGGTGATCAAGATAGGACTTTGAATAAATGGGTGAAGAAGGGATTTGTTAATATTTTTAGAAGCTTCCTAGAGGCCAAGTAAGATAGGGATGGAGAAATGTTCATTGAATTCTCTAATAACAAGGTTGGTGGTGATTTGGGCAAGAATTGTTCCAGTTGGATGATGGGCTTTGAGTTCAGCCTGCGGGTGTGTCTAGCCATGGTGAGCAGTGCCGAAATGGAAATGGAAAACAGACACAGACAAATCTTTTAGTCGGAGAAAAGAGAGAAAGAGCAATACCTGGAAGATACTGTGTGGTGAGGTACTTTTTTGTTTGTTTGTTTCGGATCTGAAAGTGTTGATGGGAAAGAGCCAGTGTGCTCAGAATGATGGGGAGGTGAGGAATGTGGATTGAAGATCATGGAAAAGAGGAAGATAGTCCTTCAATAAGGTAATCCTGAACTGATTGGGAGAATGACTTTCAGAGCAGGTGGAGGCGTCAGTCTAAGACAAAGGGGTGCCTCCTCTCCCCAGGTAGATGCCAGCCAGTTGTTGCTATGGTGTGGATAAGCTAAAAAAAATTCTTATTTGATGATACCTAATTTATCTGTAAAGTAGGGGGCAAGGCCATTTGCTGGGAATTGGGGAAAATAATTAATTTCCTCTGCTGCTTGGAAGTTCTTAATTTATATTTCTATGGAACATATGTCATACCCCCAGGACCTCCCCAGGAACCGTTACTAATTAAGGCTTTTTAATAGGCCAACTGTAAATGCCGTATTTCATCACTTATTTCCTAATTTAGGCTGTTTTCCAGCAAGAAAATTGTTATGTTTTTTGGCAAAGCTAGACATCTGTCCCTCTCCTTGCAACTGTTGATGATAGAGGTTCCTGTACTTTTCACCACCAAGGATTCCTTTTAAGATATTTTCCAATTAGCCCTTATGTATTTGAAAGACATTGTCTAGCAATCTACATTTAAAAAGTAATAAATAGATTTCTATTTTTTATTAATTTGATGTATCATTTACTCTTAGCTAAAGAAAGTAACTGATCAACAGGAGTAATCATATTGGAGTAATCTAATTCCAATTAAAATCAAAGAATTATGATATCTCAAGTGTTCTGTGTGATCTTACTGAGGATAAATGGATGCCACATCTTGGGTTTTTAAAAATATTGAAAGCAACTTTGGAGTCTCATAATTTCTTTTCTTTCTTTCCTTTTTTTTTTGGTACCAGGAATTGAACCCAGGGGCATTCCACCTCTGAGCTACACCCCAGCCCTATTTTATTTTTTATTTTGAAACAGGGTCTCCATTGCTGAAGACCTCACTAAGTTCCTGAGACTGGTCTTGAACCTGTGATCCTCCTGTCTCAGCCTCCCAAGTACTGGGATTACAGGCATGCACCACTATGCCCGGCTGGGACTCTCAATATTTCTTAACAGAATCTTGGGGGAAAGACTACTGGTATGTTGTGACCTCTTGAACACTTACCATGTTTTAACTTCTAATCATAAGGTGTTCAATATTAAAAAAAAGGTGTCCAATATTGAAGTGTTTTCTCTCCCAAACCCAGGATGTGAACTCCAATTTTTCTTCATGTATATTACCTTTCTAGAGGAAATTTTGATTTCTAAGTTGCCAATACTGCAAGTAAATGATTGATTTGGTACCTATATTCAGCAAGCCAGACCATCACTTACTAAATTATTTTGTTCTTGAAAAAGATATTTCAACCATCTTAATATCTTGAAGTAAATTGAGAGTTCAGTTCTTTAGTTTTTCTTTGAGAATAACAATGAGTTATAACTTCATAATAAGAGGACCAAGGGTGATTTTATCTGTTTAAATTCTAATGCTTTAAAATATGCTATTAAAATTATGTAGAAAAAACTATATTCATTCAATAATATATTTCTAATGAGCTACACAATATTCTGGGATACAGATATAGAAATAGACTTAAACTCTGTCCTGCGTATCTTATATGAAGTAAATAATACACATGAATATAATATTAAAAATTACTATAATATGTAGGGAAAATGATAACAAATTGTATTCTGAAAGGAAGATTCAGTGTGCAGGGAGAGATCCTAACAAGAAAGCCTGATTTAAATGGGACCAGAAGGCTCCAAGGATTTGCCATTTAAGTGTGAGTAGGTTTTAGTTGGAGATGGCCGGGGTGGGAGGGGTTTCCAGGCAGAAGGAAGAGAGCGTTTGAATTCTGTATGGTGCAAATGAGCTCTCTTGCCCCCAGTGCCCTCACCTAGGGTACGAGAGCCAGATGGGCACTTAGGGGAGCTCAGGGGATATGAAACAATTACCATGAATGTATCTCTGTTGGGTTGTATTTCTGGACTCCAGGTTCATTTGCCAAAATGATTTCAGCAAAGGGTGACTCATTTACAGTAAACATTTTCCTTTTGACAATATCTTAAATTAAATTCGGAAGAAGGAGGTGACAAAAGAAGACGAAGTGACCTGCTTTGGCCACAAGTATGCCCCAACTCCTCAGTGTATTCTGTGTTATAAAGGCATCATCCATTAGCTCCAGGAAAAGCTGAGAAACCCAGTCATGATGATAAGAAAATTATAATAGAGTTCTTTCCGCCCCTCATATATTACTGGTGAGCTGCACAGGTGCTCACTTCTAATCGTCACAACCAGAAAGGGCTCATGATTCATCTGTGCACTCACCGCCATTCCTCACTGTGGCTGGGGACGTGCAATGAAAACCTTTGGTTGTCAACCTTATTCTATTTAGTCCTTTGGCGATGACACAGCTCCTTAGCATCACTTAATAAAGAGAAAAAGCACAACCCTAATTCTAATGTCACATACCTTCAACTTGAAGTCAGAACAATGGAGATTAGTGCTAATATTTGTACAAGCACAACAGCACACGATGAATACATGGAATACTTTCAGTATACGGCATTTAAAAGACCTGTCCTGCCATCCCTCAGAAGCCTCAGCAGACTTCACTGCCCTATACGTGTTCCAACTGTGTGCACTGTTCAACTACCGAAGGAGGAGGAATTCTGATAAGCCACAGAGGTGGCTAATGAATGGTTTGCTAAAGAGGACTTTCTGAAAGGTATATTTGTTCACTAGTAGATTCAGGTTTATCAATTCTCATCACCTCATTCTAGACAATCTATCTCTCTTTTAGAAAAATAAGTTGTCAGATTTATTTATGGCTGGGAACCTAATGCCTGATAAAACACACAAAAAACCATCAAGCCAGTACCGCCCAGCCATTGATACCCAGCCCCTGGGAGTCCATATGATAATCGCAAAGCATCTATAAACATATATGCACAAAATACATATTTCACACATAGATATATATTGTTATTTTTCAAATGCGGATATCCTATCTTGATAAAATACAATGCATTTGTAAAGTATTACTGGATTCCTAATAATTTTTCTTCATTATATTTTTCAAACAATAGGTAGAATGAAAATGATCATATTATTTTTTAAAAGTAAATTCTGGTGCCTCAGAAATTTAGGAACTAATATGACATGTTGGTTAAATCAATGTTTTCTCAGCTTTTGATCACATAGCTCTTTCAGAAAAAAATGGGGCTCATATATTCCTGTAAATTTATATTTATTTGTAAGTAATATGTATATAATGCTATGCACATATATGTGTATGCATGTACTTTATGAAATTTCTATAAAACATAATTAAAATGGTCAGCTGAAAATTAAATATTAGTATTAATAATTTCTTCCAGCACCTTTGGAATCTGGTAGCCCCATGCTGGAAGATCATTTGATAAAAAGATGGAAAGATATTAGAGGGATTTAGTGACTCATGCCTATTATCCCAGTACTTGGGAGGCTGAGACAGAAGAATCAAGATTGGAGGCCTGAACGTGGTAACTTAGGGAGACTCTGTTTCAAAATAAAAAATAAAAAGGGCTGGAGGTGTAGCTCAGAAGTAGAACATCCCTGGATCAATCTTCAATACCACACACACACACAAACGCAGAAAGATATTAAGGATTATCTGTAAAAACGAGTGAATTAAGTTAACACGTTCTAGGAGAAACAGTACGTGTCAGTTAGACCTTGTGGAGAGTGCTTTGAGGTACCACCCGACTTATTAAATTTTCTACTGACTCTAGTCGTTAGTACAACAATAAAACACAAAGTCACATATGCACACCGTCTCCCCTGTTTTACACATCAGCACTGCTGTTTGGAAAGAATTATATGCTGGAAAAGGCAAAATCTACCTGGGTGCCCCATAGAAACTGACCTGTATTTGGAGCAGTCTCAGCAGCCTGTTGCATCCTTTGATTGTTGCACACTTTCCAGGCCAGAGGGTTGGGCCTGTTGTCAACACCACTTGAGCAGTAGGCCTGAAATGGTCCCTACGGAGACATAGTAGGACCGAGAGTGACATGCATAGAATAAAATTTCTTATTAGAACACTCAGCAGTAGGTATAAATTTGATTTATGCATTTCCAAGTGTGGGAGTGGAGGAACAATTTCATATTCCTCTAGAAACGTGGTGGCTATGGTGTCTGGAGGGAGATGCTCTTATTTGTGAAACACAAGGAGCTCTCACTAGACAAGGAGGAAAGCTGGAAAGCAAGAGGACCAGGACAAGGATCCGCCAGAAGATGAACTGTCTGAGATCTGGGCCATTGGCACAGGGAATTCTGAAGGGTTTGACCCAGTGGTGTCCTAGGGAAAGAAATTACTGAGAAGCAGAAGTCTTAATGTAAAGAGATTCTTCTGTTTGTTTTGGACACAGTGCAGGTCAAAGCAATGGGATAATGAGAAGAAATAGACAGGTGAGATCGCTGGCTAGACTTTCTTATCTTGGTCCATCATCAAGTAGGGATGATAACTGCAAATGTTATAGGAACTGTGGTCGCTGGGGTAGGGAGTATGAAATACTTCCTCATTTGAGGGTCACAGCCATTTCCATATATAACCAGCCTCAGACTCAAGGGTGAAGAATTGAGTTTTTCAGGAAAGCCAATCCTATAGAACAGTGAGTATGACCCCCCAAAAGAAGCAAATCTTATAAATAGAAATTTAAATCTATATTTAATCTTATAAATCTTTATATTTAATCTTATAAACTTCTATAAGATTAAATATATATTTAAGATAAATATACTTATATTGAATCTTATAAATTTTTATTATTTTTAAAAATGATCAAATTCTGTATCCATCCACAATAAAAGACATTACAAAAGCAAATGGGGAATTAGGTGTTTGATGTCACAGTCTCTGCGATTATTACAGAACTTTATTACTGTGACTATTACATCCACCTAATTGTGGGCCAGTTTTCTATAGAATGCATAGCTGCCTAGAAGAATAAGCACCCATCAATTAAAGAAGCACATAGAGTCAAAACTGCTGCAGGAGCCCTCCCAGGAAGAACAGCAGAGGTGTGCCCACCTGAGTGGGTACCAAGGCTGCTCTCCCTGGAGTGGTCTTCTGAGATCACTCCCACCTCCTCTCCTTCCCTGTGGGCCTGTCTAACACACCAGAGGATTCATTGCTCCGTGCCTCTCTTTGACCTCCTTACTGACTGTTTCTCCATGTCTTTTCTGTGCTTGCTTTGAGTGATCAGAGTGTCTCATTAGGGTTTTACCTGGCTTGTGAATGTCACTCCCCTGTTGACAGTGGCTCACCCCGAACTGGCGATGCAGGCTACCTGGGCTGACTCCTGGTGCTGCAGGTCCCAGGAAGAGCAAGTGTTGCATGCAAGTGAGAAAAAGGCCGCCAACAGCTTGTTCCTGCTGCTAACCAGCTGGTGACTTCAGACAGCGTCCTAGAACCTCTCAGAGCCTTACTTTCTTCCTATGTAAAATGAAAAGGTGGGTCTTTGATGAGTGTCTTTAATGTGAACGCGAACATCCTATGACAGAAGACTGTTTTTAAACAAAGTTCGAGAGGTCAGAGTGTGGACTGAAGACCAAAAATAACTGAAGAGAGAAATATGCAAGCATATCAAAGATAATGACAAACACAGAGCTCCGTCCTCCATTCCTTCTGACTGTTAAAGTCAATGATGGCAGACAAAGAAAGCACAAACCACATGCAGATTTTTTTTTACAGGTTTGTAAAATAACCTTTATTTTTGAGAGTTAATATGTGCATTACAGGAAACAAAACCATAAGAAGCAAAGAACAAAGTTGTCCAGTTGCAAGCAACTTAGTTGGATGTGGCCTTCCAATTCCCGTGTATACATACACAACTTCCCATTTGTGAGATGGAGACCGTTCAGTCCGTGGCTTATGGGCCCTACTTTAATGGCTTGTGTAACCCCCCCTTTTTTTTTAAATGATTGGATGATCTGCTTCTTACTTGATTTTAAAGCGCTCAGTACTGAGCAGCCCTGTAACCTGCCACTCTCAGTGGCCCAAGACAGCCTATTTCTGTTTCCTGAAACAGCTATGGGCTCCACTCACTCTCCAGTGCTCTGTCTCTGACAGAGCGTTGTGTGTGCAAGGTGCTGAAAGCTTAGACCTGATTATTGCTTCTCTGTCTCTGTGTTAACCCTTTGAAGTACACAGTCATGAGTCCATCGAAAACCATAAATCATTTTGATAGTGAAAAATGGAATTTGCTTCCCTGAAACAAGCAGAGACGACGTCTCTACATTACTGTATTTTAGTCACTAGCTGCCTGCAGCCCACACACCTGAAGAAATACCCAGCCTGCAGCGAATCTCCTGTCAGTCATCCCCTCCTGCTTCATTCTCCCTTCCACTCGCAATCTCCCTCCCCATCGATAAGTCAAAAAGAATCACATGAGAAAGATGTCTTTTCAAACAAAGGTATTTATTTCCTCTCTTCAGGCTATCCCGCAAACTGGAAGTATTCATCAATACTTAATAAAGTAATTTATATGGAGCCTTCAGCTGAGGTTCTCAAAGGGCTTTGCAAGCATTGCTTCATAAATCTTTACCCGAGAACATTATTATTGTATCAAAGATGGAAAAACGAGGACCCAAAGTTAGGGAGTGTCTCAAAGTCCCACAGTGAAAGATACTCCAGGATGCTTAGGCATGCTCTGTACCTGGAGGCCACGGAGGCAAAGGTGAGAAGGGCCCTGGCTTCGTCCCCTCCAATGTGGCCCAATGCTGCTCATCTCCAGCCACTCATAGCTCACCACCTCTCGGAATACGGGGTCTTCCGGGAAATCTGCTGCCTCGCCAGCCTGCTGAAGTCCCTGGGACCAGACAATGCATTTCCAGCCACATGGGGGTGATTTTTCAATCACTCTCTTCTCTCCTGTCTTATGCCATTCACTCCTTCTAACCCAATCTCCAAAATCTTCCTCAAACTCCATACTCTTCCTATTTTGACTATAACTACCTTTGGTAAAGGCTTTATTATCGTTCATGCGCATATTACATAAATCTTCTGAGTAATATTTACCATTACCATGTCCTATCAAGAGCACCTTTTTGTGGGTGTGTGTGGTACTGGGGATTGAACCCAGGGGCATTTTACCTCCAAGCTACACCCCCAGTCCTGTTTTTATTTTTATTTTGAAGCAGGGTCTCATTAAGTTGCTGAGGATCGAACCTGCAATCCTATCTTAGCTTCCCAAGTACTGGGATTACAGGCATGTGCCACCACTCCTGGCTCCCCAGCCCCTTCTTGTGGTTAGCTTCTGTGGCTGCCTTCAGTGTGTTAGGCATTCCTATAGCTGCCAAAAATTCTGTTGTTGATATTATTATTCTCTCTGGAGTCTCCCATAAATATGAATTAAAGTACCTAATCACAAGAGGATTCCCATAATAGGCTTCTCATGCCTCATTATCTCTTGGGTTCAATTGGGGTCCCAAATTACATTTTGATTTCACCCAAATTATCTGCACAATAAAACTCCAAATGTCTTGGCATAATACATAGAGTTCTTTATAAAATCTAGCTCCTTCCGTCTTTCGAGTCTCATCTCATCCCTCATCATCACTGTCCTGACTTCCCACCACGTGAACCATGTGAAAACATTTCTCCACTAATCTGCCCCTTCCTAGACACAGAGCCTTGTTTCTTTTCTTCTACCTGGAGTGTCTTTTCTGAAATCAATATCCAGCAAACTCTTACTCCAATGTCAAGACCCAGTTCAAATGTTCCCTCCTTGTGAAACCCTCCCAGACTCCTCCAGGAGGAGCTCATTGCTCTTCCCTCTTCCTTATCATCCTGTGTTTCACTAGTATTACACGGTCATGTCTTGTCTCGAAGCTGTGAGCTCCTTGAGCACAGAGAAGGAATTCACTTTTGAGATTCCAGTGCCTAGCATAGTGCCCGCCAAGCCATCATTGCAGAGAAATAAATGTGAGAAATTCAGACACAAAGCAGATTCTCAATGCACAGGTGTTAAAGTAATATGATGGAAGGAAGACACTTTTAGACTCAAGGATCCTAGTAATTACCTGTATCATCTGAGAAAGGAACAAGAACAATAGTATTTTTCCACCATATGTTTCTGAATTAGAAAGGATAAGTTAATTTTGAAACAGGATCTTGCTAAACTGCATGCTGGTCTTGAGCCTGCAGTCCTCCTGTCTCAGTCTCCCAAGTACTGGGATTCTAGGTGTGTATCACCACACCTGGCTTAAAATAGGGATGGGGATATAGGCCAGAGGTATAAACTTCCAGCCCATGCAGGTTCAATCTTCAGTACCAAAAACAAAAAAAGAATGTCCTAAATGATTTAGAAAACATGCTGTGCTTTGGCGTATTTCATGCCCATATGTCACTGAATACTTTGTTCATTATGATTTTCTTTAAAATGTTAATAAATCCTATAGGCAGTAGCATTTCCAGAATGTGCTAGGATTGGTCATGTCATAGTTCACTATTAATTAGACTCACAAGTAAATTAATGACACACAGAAAAGATTCCTACGGCACGATGACCCTGTAGTGTGGTGGGGAGCTCTCCCCCTTGAGTGCCATTTTCTGGCACTGGGTGAGAGTGCCACCCACGGAGACACGGAGAGGAGAAGAACAATGGGGGAAATTTTGCCAAATTTAATTATGAAAATTGTGACAATCATTAATGCTGTTTCCTAAATATGTCCAATTCTCCACCTCTTGTACACATAGGGATTACAGTTTCTAACTCACCTATGGTTGAGTGAGGCCATGTGATTAGTTCCAACCAATAAGGTATGAAAATTATTGTGCCATTTAACTGCCAATGTGGGACCCTCAGAGCGCTCTCTTCCTGTGCTTTGACAACTGGCAAGTCTCCATTTGGTGGTAGCTCTGTCAACCTCGGTCCCCCAGAGAAGATGATGCGGAGAAGAGCCCCAACCAACCTATGATTCACAAGAGAGAAATACACCTCTATTATTTTAACCCACTAAGCATAATGTAACCCAAGCAATACAAAAATGTCAAATGCCTGTAGAATACTCAAATGGAGAATTCTTTTTTTTTTTTTTTTTCATGGTAAAGACTGCTTTATTGGTGGCAGTTAGTACAAGTCAATAAATATTGATCCCCAAAGAAGAGAGCTCAGTTATTTATCACATTACTGGTCCATAGATAGCGGAATGAAAGTGAACCAAATGGTTGCTGGGATGAAAGAAGTCAATCCTGTTTCTTGGGAAATGAAGCCACAGCCAACTGATACATGCAATATGCTGTTCCACCAACTGTAAGAACCATGGTGGCTCTATACAGGAGGACATCAGCTATCCCACCCTTGA
>PVJS01048877.1:0-14888 GCA_004027185.1 Glis glis
CCCACCCGACCCCGGCCCCAGCCCCGGGGTGTCACCGGCCCTTCCCCGCCAGCCCTCCGCCTCGCCCCGCACTTCCCGCCTCCCACCTTCCTCCGGGCCCTTCCACCCCGTCTCCCCCCCACGCCCGACCGCCACCCGGGGTACTGTTTCCGGGTCAGGGTGACCTCTGGGGTCAGGGAAGCGGCACGGGGAGCGGGGCCGGCGGTGCAGCCATGGCGCGCTCACGCGTGGGAGCCGGGCCTGCGAGGCACCGGCCCGGAAGAAGCCCGGTCTTCAAATGCCCCTCGCGAAGGGGCACTCGCGGCACCATCCTGCCCGCCCTCCACGGGCCTCGCACCTCTCGAGGCTGACTTCCCACGGTCCGCAGCCCAGCCCACCGGGCACCGCCGCCAGCGGCGCAGCGGCTCCCGTCGCGCTTGCGCATGCGTGGGCCGGGGGACCGAGCGCGCGCGTTGTTTTCCTCATCTGTGCAGTGGGCATGATTTTTTCCCCCATCAACTAATTTTTAGGTGGGTAATCTGAAATTAAACCATTTTAGTTGTGAAATCTCATCTTAGTCATTCAGGAGACCTCACCCCGCCTTTGCCACAGCCCCAGTGGTCACACATTTCAGGGCTTGACTTAACATGCCAGAGATGGTACAGATATTCGATGTTAGAACCAGCGCTCACACTCCACCTCTGTTTCTCTTTACTTGCTGCTGCTGCTGCTGCTGCTGCTGCCGAACCTTTGTATTTCAAATTTAAGTCAGTCCAGGTAAATTTTGCATTGGGAGCTTCCTGATCTTTAAACTACTTGAGAGAGTTACAGGCTTAATTTGAAGATATTCTGTACCGAACTAGATTATATGGTTTTTCAAGTGTTGATATGAAAAGGTTGAGAAATACAGTTTTAGAAGTACAGTACTTGATGACTTGGTGCGTAGCAGCATAGATTGGCCGGCCTTTTTAATGAGTTGTGATATAATGGATCTACTCTATAGGATCTTGAGAATTACAAGAAGGAAAGATACCTTTGATCTATCAGTTTCCGATACAGTATTTTTTTTAACTATAGGAAAAATGTTTTTCTATTGACATGGAAAAGCTCTCATTCCTGTTGATTTCCTAGAGAGATGCCATTTCTCCAGAAGCCCTGAACATAGGCCTTCATGGTCCTGAACATTACTCTGCTATATCTCAAGTTTCTGTATTTTCCTAGTAATTCTAAAGGAAATTTCCATTTTAAAATTAGATTATTTTAATGTTGCTCAGTTCTAGAAAATGTTTTAAAGCATCCAAAGTGCAAAGTAGCCTAAAATACATACTTATCAAGTTGGTGATCTAGAAGGCATTTCAAAAATCTTACTGAAGCAATGTGTATAAAATTAAAAAGGTCTCTCAAGTGGGATGATGGAGGGAGAGCCTGGGCATAGGGTCAGCCTCTTTAAATCCTCGTGAATGAATCTGTGCCTTACTCACCCAGGCCAATTGTCTATCTTATCTATGAAATGGGAATTGTGAAACCTAAGTTTTCAGTTCTTAGAATTACAGTTAAGTGGTAGGTAGAGCATACCTGGCCTAGAGCTATGTCTTTAATGTATTAAGTGCTCAAAGAATGTTAATTTTTTTCATTCAGGAAGTATGTGAGTACCTACTATGTTCCTGGCATTGTGTAAGACCTAGAAATCCCAAACTGAGCAACACTGATGGGGTCTTGCCTTCTTAGTCCCTTGCACACCAGCAGTACAGCTTGTGTACATACAAGCTCAGGCAATTGAGTGGCTAACACAGGGTTTCTCTGTACTGGCTTGGGAGTGTTTCCCAGTATGTAGTGTGGTGTCTGTTACATAGTAGGTGCTAGTATCTATATGTATTCATTTAATTGAATTGGAACATTAAGTAAATACAGGTTTTGAAGAATATTCCTGTCTGCAGATCAGGGTAATTGATAAAATAAAAAATGTTGCTAACACTGGGTGTGGTGACACACTCTTGTAATCCCAGTACTTGGGAGGCTGAGACAGGAGGATCGTAGGTTGGCGGCCAGCCTCAACTACTTAGGCCCTCTGCAACTTAGTGAGACCCTGTTTTAAAATAAAGAATAAAAAATAGGGCTGGAGGTGTGGCTTGGAGATGAAATGCCCCTGGGTTCAATCTCGAGGAGGGGGGGGGGATGTTGCTAGATGGCTTGGTTGTATTTTCCCCATGTCAGTACAACAGGTTGGAAATTTTATCTTGGAAATTATAATATATTCACTGAGCTACTAAGAATGTTCATTTTTAGTGAGTTATTCTTGACTTTGATCTAGGTTTGAGTCCAAGTCATTGGATGTAGGAACATGGAAACAGGTGCTTATTCTCTGTGCTTCAGTTATATGAAATGAAGACAATAATATCTTATATGATGGTTTTGTGGGTTAAATAGGCTAATATTTAGATAGTGCTTGGTATGTAGTAGATGGTCAGTAACTATTCTCTTCTTTCATTAATCACAAAAACAAAATTTTCACAGAACAAGGCTATTCTTGTTAAGGAGGGAATTCTATTCTGTTATCAATAATAGTCTGTTTTTCTGTTGGAAAAATACTTTAAGTTTTATTTCTAATTCCTGTTGGAATCTTTCAAATTGGAAAATATCTATTTTATAATGACACAATAGTTATGGGAAGGTAATGGCTGTGCTTACCAAGACTCTTTATGAAAATTGTTCTTAACCTTTTCATTCATGTATATGCTGAGACCAACACCTATTCCCATTCTCTAAATATTAAATGTCTTCTTTAAAAATATTCTGCTAGAATATCTTTTTGGTTCTGTCCCATTTCCTCCCAAGTGCCACATGTACAAGTCTCTTCTTTTTTGTAATTTTTCTGAAAATCTATGCTAAATTTTCACTTAGGGAAGTTTGCTTCTCTTTTGGTTGAGAGGTTTATTCTTCAGCTTGAAATGAAGGTTTTAATCACCATCTTACTTGTTCAGATCATTCTACTCATAATGAAGCAATCAAACTTTTCCTTTAAGTCTTACCTTGCAAATGTTAACAAAGGTTCCATGTGAATAAAATCCTCCAGAGAATGATTGTGCAAGGCAGGTAAGGTATGTAGAAGTAACTCTAGCACAACATAGAAAATATAAGTTTCTCAGTAAGAGAAAAATAATGGAATTAAGAAGATTTGACATTAGTCCAACAAGAGGTAATAAAGGTTTATGGCAGTCAGGTTATCGTGGAAATAGGAAAGAATAGGGGCAATATTGGGAAATAAAATAAGGTCTTTTGGGCAGTTTGAATGTAAGCCAGTATGAGAGAAAGGAGTCATGTTTAATTTTTTGTGCCTGACTAAACCATTGATTAGGGATGTATTTGTCAGAAGTATTTAAATTACTCAAACAATGAAAATCTTAATATTCTCCTAGTTCATTTTCTTTTTTTTTTTTTAATGTGGTACTAGAGATTGAACCCAGGGGCATTCTACCTCTGAGCTACATCCCCAGCCGTTTTTATTATTTGGAAACAGGGTCTCACTAAGTTACTGACAGCCTCACTAAATTGCTGAGGCTGGCTTCGAACCTGCAATCCTCCTGTTTCATCCTCCCAAGTACTGGGATTACAAGCATGTACCACCATGCCCGACTCATTTTTATAGTGACCCTTCCATCCTTCCAATTAGTAAGCAGCCCCTAGGCATAGACATTTAGTAAATCATTCAGCTCATATGGAGAGACAACTTCCATGGATACAAAAATACATGAACATTGCTAAGGGAATCTTTTGGAAATCTGCCATCGTACCCTTAAGAGTCTATAAGCCCCTTTCCAACCCCAGAAATGCAAAGGACCAGCCCTGTTTTTGCCTTTCTTTACAAGGAACTGGCAGCAGTGGCTCTACAGAGCATTCAGGATCAGGGGCCACCAGAGTTAAGTATGTTTCCTCGCTTTCTGGTTTTGTTTTGTTTTGTTTTGGGTGTGTTTGTTTTGAAATTTTATGGTGAGGTATAACGTATAAACTGCATATACAGTAAAGTATGTGGTATGCTTACATAACATATAAAGAGCATATACAGTGAAGTATATGGTATTGTTACTTGTTTAGATCATTCTACTCATAATGAAGCAATCAAACCTTTCTTTCAGGTCTTACTTTGCAGATGGTAACTAAAGGTACCATGTGAGTAAAATCCTCTAGAGAAGGAAACTGTTGAGACAGAGGTCTTAGTTTCCTCATTTTTCCATACCTCCCCATCAGAAGTGACCACTAATTTTTTACTATTTAACTTTTAACCCACTCAAGGAAATATTTTATTAGTTAAGAAAATAGCATCATACTATTTTCAAGACTTTGAGAGGTTATTGCTTATATAGGTAGAGTATCCCTTCTCTAAAATGCAAGTTTCAGATTTGGGGTGAAGGATAGAATATTTGCACATACAAAATGAGATATTGTGAGAATAGGACCCAAGTCCAGACCCAAAATTCATTTGTTTCCATATATACCTTTATATGCATAGCTTGAAAGTAATTTTATGTAACATTTAATTTGTGCTTGAAATTTCATGGTGTGGGAATTTCCACTTGTACTCATTGCAGATTTCAGATCTCCAGATTAGGGATGCTGAACTTGTATCTAGTGATTGAAAACAAAATAGTTCTCTGCTTTAATTTCCATGAGACTCATTTTAAAACGGTATATAATTAATACTACAGGAATGGTATATTTATCCAGGGCAATTTTAATCTTTATTATTATTATAAATGTTATTGCTTATATTATGTAGGGTAATTTCAAAAAACTAACCAGCATTTCACTTTTGAGAAGAAGGAACATAAAGCTGTCTTTTTAATGTGGCTACATGGTGATTATTACTTAAGTTGGAATTCATTCCCTTTAAAGTAAATATATATAGAACTGAAGTTCAAATATACTATTTATTTTTTTATTTTGTAAAAGAAGAAGTATAAATTTTTTGTTTTCCCTTTTCATTTTAAGAAATCTCTACTTCAAATACTCTATTAAGCAACTGCCCTGGTTGTTTCTAAAGATGTTAATAATGGACTGGGAGGCCAATGAGTTGTAGTTGTGGTTTTGTTATTAGCTGGTTGCTTCGCCTTGAGCAGCACAGTTAACTTCAGAGTATTAGTTTCCTCATTTATGAAATTAAGAAGTTGGATGATATATATTATCAAGTTACTCTGGCATAGGAATCATATGATTCTAAATGCTTACACAGTAATTTTCTTCCTTTTATAAAAGGCAAAGAAAAGCTAAAACATGAAATTCCATTATAAGAAAAATTGCCGTGTGTGTGTGTGTGTGTGTGTGTGTGTGTGTGTATACGCACACCAGTGTATTTCTTGTGACTTGACTCAACAGATGATCTCTGCCTCCCAACAATGGAAAAATGACCATCTTCCATGGATTAACAGACTTCATTTTCCTTTCCCATCTTTTATATTTATTTTGAAATTTCAAATGGGGGCATTCATGATTACTTAACTAATATATTCAACTTTAACTTGTGCAAAAACTCAGGTAACTTTAAGGTAAATAGTGACAAGGTAATGTATGCAATACATATATTGTGTAGGTGACTGAAATGTATAAAGAAATACATGAAACCGGCATGGTGGTCCACTCCTGTAATCCTAGTACTTGGGAGGCTGAGACCGGAGAATCACAGGTTCAAGGCCAGCCACAGCAACGTAGCGAGATTCTCAGCAACCTAACAAGACCCAGTTTCAGAATAACAATAAACGGGCTGGGGGTGTAGCTCAGAGGTAGAACACCCCTGGGTTCAATCCCTTGTACCAAAAAGAAAAGAAAAAAAAGAATTATGTGGAATCATGACTACATTTAAAAGCTAGTAAAATTATGCCTGTTTACCATTTTTAAGAATTTTTTAATTCCTTTCATTGCAATGGCTTTCCTTAGTTCTCAATTCTTGTAGCATTTCTTTTCATATAGAAATATATCTCTTTATTAAACCATAGGGAGGCATTATGAGTGTGTTTTAGGGACTCATCAACACTGGAACCTGGGTTCAAATCCCAGTTCTGCAATTTTTCAACTCTGTGTCTTTGGGCAGGTTACTTAACTCCCTTTTACCTCAGCTTACCTGTCTGAAATAGTGATGAAATACTACTTGCCCCAACCTCTTCACAGTGATGTGAAAATTAGATGAGCTATACCATGTAAAGCACTAACAGGAATGCTTAGTATAAAGTAAGAATTCGTATATTGAAATGTTGTTGTGAAATCAGAGTTCTATTCCTAGAACAATCCAGAAATGTTTTTATTATAAATTGCTTTAGTTTTCTAATAGAAATTGGCTCTCCAGACAGAATAAAAAATAATCAGTACAAGATGACGGCATTGCTGACTTATCTTAAGTTTTGAACTATAATCTGAAAATTTTTATTTTTATTTTTTTATTTTTATTTTTATTTATTTATTTATTTATTTATTTATTTATTTTTTGTGGTACTGAGGATGGAACCCAGGGGCATTCTACCTCCAAGCTGCATCCCCAGCCCTATTTTTTATTCTTTATTTTGAGACAGGGTTTTACTAAGTTGCAGAGGGCCTCACTAAGTAGCTGAGGCTGGCTGCGAACCTGCCATCCTCCTATCTCAGCCTCCCAAGTACTAAAATTACAAGCATGCACCACCATGCCCGGTTTGAAACGTTTTATAGTTTAAATGATATTGTCCAAAAATGTCTCAGTATATATAGGTTATTTTAACAGCGTTTTTGAGCTATAATTGAGACACAATAAATGACATATTTAGAATGTACAGTTGGGTTCGTTTTAATGGATACATAGATACTTATGAAACCATTACCACTTTCAAAATGTATCTTACCTCCAAATGTTTTCTCATGTCCCTTAGCAGTCTGTCCTTGCTACTTCTCAAAGCACCACTTACCTGCTTTTGTCACTATAGATTTGTTTGCATGTTCTAGAGGTTTTTTTTTTTTTCGAAAGTGGGGATGGAACCCAGGGGCATTCTACATCTGAGCTACACCCCCAGCCCTATTTTTTTATTCTTTATTTTGAAATGGTCTCACTAAGTTGTGGAGGGCCTCACTAAGTAGCTGAGGCTGGCCATGAATCTGGATCTTCCGGTCTCAGCCTCCCAAGTACTGGAATTACAAGTGTGCACCACCACGCCCAGCCTAGAGGTTTTTTAAACACATGGAATCATACAGTGTATTCTTATTTTGGAGAGGATCTAGCTTCTTTCATTTGGCATAATTATTTGAAGATATATTCATACTATTATTTGTAACAATTCCTTTTCATTACAGAGTAGTATTCTGTTGTATATGTAAACTACAGTTTGTTCATTCACTTGATGTACATTTGGGTTGTTTCCGATTCAGAACTATTAAAATTAAAGCTGTTATTCATGTCCAAGTCTTCGAATAGGTGCATGTTATCTTTTTTGTTTGTTTTTTTTGTGTGTGGTACTGGGGATTGAACGCAAGGGCATTCTACCTCTGAGCTACACCCCCCAGCCCTATTTTTTTTTTTTTTTTTTTGCGGTACTGGGGATTGAATGAAGAGGCGTTCTACCTCCGCGCTACGCCCCCGGCCCTATTTTTTTATACTTTATTTTGAAACCAGGTCTCACGAAGTTGCGGAGGCCTCACTAAGTAGAGAGAGAGAGAGAGACGGGGAGAGAGAGAGTGAGCTGAGGCTGGCCGCGAACCCGGCTTCTCCGGTCTCCGCCTCCCAAAGTACTGGGATTACAAGCGTGCGCCACCACGCCTGGCTATTTTTTTTTTATTATTCTTTCTTTTGAAACAGGGTCTCACTAAGTTGTGGAGGGACTCACTAAGCAGTTGAGGGACTCACTAAACAGCTGAGGCTGGCTGCGAACCCGGTCTCCGCCTCCCCAGTATTGGGATTCCAAGCATGTGCCACCATGCCCGGCTGCATGCTTTCATTTATCTTTGGTAAATTCCTAAGGATAGAATGGCTAGGTTATATAGTAGATGTTTCTTCAACTTTGCAAGAAATTACAAAACTGTTGTGCAAAGTGGTTGTACCATTTTATATTCCCACTACTGATTTGTAAGAGAGTTTCATTTGCCCCACATCCTTGCCAGTATTTGGTATGGTCACTATTTTCTGTTTGAGCCATCCTAATAATTTCTAACTATGGTTTTAATTTGCATTTCCCTGATGATTAGTGATGTTGAGCATCATTTTATATACTTATTTAAATTGCTGAGACTGGCCTTGAACCTGTGATTCTCCTGTCTCAGCCTCCCAAATTATATGCTTATTTAAAAATAAAAATTTTTTAAATATTTACTTAATCTAGGATCACAAAAGATTTCTCCTGCTTTGTTTTCAGATGTTTTGTGGGTTTAGATTTTACATTAGCTCTATGATATCTTTTGAGTTACTATTTGTAAATGGTTTGAGATGTGATTGAAGGGTTTTTGTTGTGGTTGTTGTTATTGTTTGTATGTGGATATCCAGCTTTTCTAGCACTATTTCTTGGAAAGACTCTTTTTCCCCTGAACTGCCTTAACGTCTTTATCAAATTTCAGTTCATATGAACATGGGTCTAATTTTGTACTTTCCCTTGATCTATTTGTATATATTGACTCCAGTACTACACAGTTTTGATTACTGTAGTTTTATAATTAGTCTTGAAATCAAATAGCCCTTCTACATTGTTCTTTTTCAGCTTTTTTTTTTTTTGGCTATTATAGGTTCTTTGCATTTCCATATGAATTTTAAATTAGCTTGTCAGTTTTAGAGAAAAAGCCTGCTGTGAGTTTGATTGAGATTGTATTGACTCTGTAGTTCAATTAGGAGAGACTTGGTATCCTAACAGTATTGAGCCATCTAGCCCTAAAAAAGTCTTTTTAAATTAATGCAGGTCTTTTAAACTTCTCTCACAATATTTGGTAGTTTTTTGTATACAGCTCTTTCATCAGATTTGTCCCTAAGTATCATACTTACTGATACTGACATAATTTTTTTCTGATTGTTAATATACAACAGTACAATTCATTGCAGATCCCCTTGAATTTTCTACATAGATAGTTTTACTTCTTCCTTTCCAATCTTGATTTTTTCTCTTGCTTGATTGCACTGGCTAGAAGTCCCCTACAATGCTGGAAAAAAAAGTGGTAAAAGTTGTATTAATCATGATCTTAAGGGGAAAAAAAGTGATAATAACTTGTGTTGTTCATGACCTTAAGAGGAGAGAGCTCCAGTCTTTGTTTGGATTAGTATCCATGTAATGCTGATGTTAAAAAACGAGTTGGAAAATATTCCGTTTTTCAGTTTTTTGGCAGTGTATGTAAAATTGGAGTTAGGCCTTCCTAAGTGTTTACTGGAATTCAGCAGTGAAGCCATCTGGGCTTAGAAGATTTTTAACACAAATTCAATTTCATTAATAGATATAGAAATTTTAGGTTATCTGTTTCTTTTTGTACTTTGGTAGTTTGTGTCTTACAGGAAATTTTCCTGTTTTATTTGTCAAATATAAGCATAAAGTTGCTTATAATGTTTTCTCAATATCCTCTTAATATCTATTTTGTATTTTTATGTACTTTTGATTGAATGGCCCCTTTATTGTGAAATGACTTTTATACCTGGTAATACTATTTTTTCTTTTTCTTTTTTCGTGTGTGTGTGTGTGTGTGTGTGTGTGTGTGTGTGTGTGTATGTGTGTGTGTCACTGGGGATTGAACCCAGGGGCATTCTACTTCCGAGCTACACCCCCAGCCCTATTTTATTTTTATTTGGAAACAGGGTCTCGCTAGGTTGATGAAAGTCTCACTACTTGCTGAGAGTGTGCTTGCACCTGTGATCCTCCTGTCTCAGCCTCCCAAGGACTGGGATTACAGGCGTGTGCCACCATGCCTGGCTTGCCTGATAATACTATTTTTTCTAAAGTTCAATTAGTTACCTCAGCTTTCTTTTGATTAGTGCTAGCATAGTATTTTTCTTCATCCCTTTGTGTGTATGTGTATGGGGAGGGGGGTGGTACTGGGGATTCAACCCAGGGGCATTATACCTCCAGCCTTATTTTTTTATTTTTTATTTATTTTAAAACAGGACCTCACTAAGTTGCAGAGGCTGGCCATGAACCTGTGATCCTCTTATCTCAGCTTCCCAAGTACTGGGATTGCAGGTATGTGCAACCATTCCGGGCTCCTTATCCTTTTAACCTATTTGTGTCTTTATATTTAAAATACATTTCTTAGCAGGGCACAGTGGTGTATGTGAAAGGCTGAGACAGAAGGATCATAGGTTCGTGGCCAGCCTCACAACTTAGTGAGACCCTGTTTCAAAATAAAAAGTAAAATAGGGCTGGGGGTGTAGCTCAGATGTAGAATGCCTCTGGGTTCAATCCTAGTACCACCAGAAAAAAAAAAGCATTTCTTGTAGGCAATATATAGTAGGGTCTTCCTTTTTTATCCAATGTAATAATCACTGCCTTTTAATGGGATTTGAGACAGTTTGAATGTAACATGATTATCATTATGGTTAGGTTTAAGTCCATCATCTTATAATTGATTTTCAGTTTGTCCCATTTTTTATTTGTTCTTTTCCTTGTTTTCTGCTGCCTTTTCTATTGAGTAGATTTTTTTTATCTCCTTTTGTTAGTTTATTGGGTATGACTGGACCTAATCCCTCAGGGAATATGATTTAATTGGCGTATTAAGGGGAGACACAGGTATCAATGTTTCTTTGGACAGATCTCCAGATTTGCAAACCATTAATGTAGATGGGCTCTATAGTTACTTCCAACTTGCTAGCTATGTGACTTTATGCAAGTTATTTGACCTCTCCTAATTCAATTTTTCTGTCTCTAAAATGAGTATAATAAAACCCAACTGTATAGGGATTAAATGTTTAAAATATTTTGAATAGTGCTATGTTCATATGACTCAAACTTCAAAAGGTACAAAAGGATTGAATATATACTGTTTAATACTTTTCTGATTTTTTAAATTGTAAGTGAATTTATACTAAATAGATAATTTAAGCAACATGATTTTCAAAAATGACTCCCAGTGAAGAGATTTTTCCTCACAAACATGTGAAAACTCTAAAAACCTGATTGCTTAAATTGTTAACATTATTTACATCTTATTAAAATTTGTGTTATACTTGTAGTTTCTAGAGAAAAGTAAAAATATGTCAGATTATTCTCAATGCATAAAGATTTTTCAGCTTCACTTGAGAATACAAATATGGCTTAAGAAATCATTTAATGCATTTATTTATTTTTGTGCCTCTCCACAGGTTTTGACTCTCACCATGGCCATCTCTCAATTTCGGCTATTTAAAGTTTGTACCTGCCTAGCAACAGTATTCTCATTTCTAAAGAGATTAATATGCAGGTAAATAAATTTTGTGTTCAAACTTACTTGTTTATCTCCTAACAGGTTTTTGATTTTTTCATAACTTCAGAAATACAGAAGACATTCTATTTACACTAACTCTTGTTTGTAATACTCATTTATTAATCTCTAGTATTTTTAAAAATATTTTTCTCTACTTCAGATCTAGAAAGTAAAGTGGTTTTTGTTCTTTCAAGTTCTTACCTCTTCCATTTAAATAACATGTTTAATACTATAGAATTTCAGAAATAAACAGACCAACTTTCATTATTATAATCGTCACAGAGCTTTTATGTATTGTTTCCTTATTGGACTGTTTTAAGGTGGTTAGGTGAAATAGGCATAAGTATTTCTGTTTATACTACTATATGAGTGGTATTTTTGTATTTGTAAAAAAAAGACAAAAAAACTTTAATAGAGAAGCACTAAATAAAAGGGTTTTTTTGGTATGTTTGTTTCTTAACTAACATTAATGCAGATTGCCCAGAGCATTTAATTTATTTGGCTTCAGTAGGTCATGCACAGATTCCAATTCCTTCTATCTTCTCACATAACTGGACACTAGAGCTATGCTTCTAAACTGTGTACTGAGGTGCCTCAGTGCTTCCCATGAAATTCACAGGGGTGCCATAAGATATTTTAATATTCCAATGAAACAGTGATAGTCAACATCTGTTGAATACAGCATAGATTTCTAACTCAAGGTAGTTCATATTTGCAACACTAGATCCTGCAGCATTCCTTATAGTAGATGTTCTTAATGCTTGAGATAAGTTTTTGTTTACTTGTATTTTGGGTGACACATCTTTGCAAAATTAGGCTTTTAATTTGAAATTAAAAGCAAGTACTGCACCAAATTTAGTATAGAACAGAAAATGAGAGTGGCAGTCCCCGGTCTGATTTCAATGCTTGAGAAACTGCATTGTCAAACAGGCACACACATTAGATTAGTAAATTTTATTTCATTCAAAACAAAACATTACATTTTTTTAAAATTTATGTGTATTGTTTTGTAATCACATCTAAACTCTTAGGACATACATAAGTATTAAGTTGTTGGGCCTAACTAGTTTATCAGTGGAACTGTTGGTGTTTTTTTTAACCTAGGGGTACTGGGAATAAATTACTGACACACTAAGATGAGGTAGAAGAAAAGAGGAGGTAGATGGTAATCAGCTAGATCTTTGTAGTAGACGAGATTTAGAAGTTGCATGCAATATTTCTGTTCCTAGCCAACTATCTGGAGCTTAATCATATGGCCACCTAGCTGCAAGAAAAGCTAGGAAATATAATCTCTGGCTAAATGGCCATTTGATAGCTATTGAAAGTCTAAGAATTAAGTGCCATTGAATCTGTTGCTAGAAATAGAGTGGTCTGTATTAAAAAAAAAATCATCCAGGATATTGCACTGGGAACAAGTAGATGAACTAGAATAGCGATTATCACTAGAAGAAAAATGAAGGAAGAACTGGAAAATTTAGGTGGTGAAATGTTGAAATCACCTAAGAGAATACGATTTGGGAAGTAGGAAAAAGAGTAGGAACTTAAGTGCTCAGATCATCTGAGAATGAAGAGTAGTGGCCAGAAGTTCACTATGTGAAGCAGAATAAGAATGAATAATATTAATTACCAGAAGGTTAAAAGAAGCATTATGTTAGCAGTTCATGATGAATTACAGGTGATTTCTTTCTGCATCTGTTCTAAAAATTCTGCGTAGTTTAGAATAAGAAACTGCATGTGATTTAAAAATATTAAAGATTTGCCTGTTATTCTTATAAATTTATGTTGTCAGTATAAATAATATATTTAGGTTGTATGTTCAGTTTCTCTCTCTCTCTTTTTTTTGGGGGGGGTATTAGGGATTGAACCAGAAGACATTCTACCTCCAAGCTACACCCTCATCCCTTTTTTTTTTTTTTTTTTTTTTTTGCCGGACTGGGGATTGAACCCAGGGGCATACAACCTCCGAGCTACACCCTCAGCCCTATTTTTTATTCTTTATTTTGAAACAGGGTCTCACTAAGTTGTGGAGGGCCTCACTAAGTAGCTGAGGCTGGCCGCGAACCTGCGACCCTTCTGTCTCAGCCTCCCAAGTACTGGGATTACAAGTGTGTGCCACCATGCCCGGCTTTTTCATTTTTTATTTTGAAATAGGGTCTCACTAAGTTGCTGATGGCCTCTCTAAGTTGTTGAGTCTGGTCTCAAACCTGCGATCCTGTCTCAGCCTCCCAAGTACTGGGATTAGATGTGTAACACTGTGCCCCTCTGTATGTTCAGTCTTGAAGGAAACCAATACTTTGTTAGAATAAAGTGATTTTAGGTGTCAAAAAGAATCTAGATCGTGTGTTCTAAAATACCCAATTTATGTCAAATTTTGTAATAGAGTACAGTAGTTCTCTATTCATCCTTTAAACAAATAAAAAATAACTTCTAAGTTTGTAATAAAAATAACTGCCTTTATCAATTAGCTCTAAGTAGAAGCTTCAAAGATTACTTGAAATGAAGCAAATGATGAGTCATTTATAATAGCTACCAGTTTTTGGGTGTTTTGCTATGTAGCAGGCACTATCTAAGTGCTTTAAATATGTCCCTTAATTAAATCCTCACAACAACTTCACAAAAGAGTTAAGTTTGAATGCCTGCATTTTACAGATGAGGATACTGAAGCTGAGAGGTTAGATAATTCTAACTAGACTCAATAGCAGTAACAGCAGCACAATTCACAAAAGCCAAATTATGCAAGCAACCTATGTGTCCATCAACAGATGAATAAATTACAAAATTGTTGGATATACACACAATGGAATTCTACTCAGCAATAAAGATTAACAAAATTATGTCATTTGTAGGAAAATGGATGGACCTGGAGAACATTATGTTAAGTGAGATTAGCCAGTCACAGAAAGTGAAGGGCCAAATGTTTTCTCTCATATGTGGAAGCTAGGGAGTAATTGGGATACCAGAGGGACTCCAGATTATGGAGGAGAAATTGCAGTGGAGTCAAGGAGTTGGTCTAGGGGAAGGGGAGGAGGGAGAGGGAGAATCAATGAAGGAATCACTTCCATTGACATTATGTACATATGTGAGAATATCAGTGTCAGTCTCAATACTCTATATGGGGAAGGGGTGGGGGGAGAATGAAGAGGGAGCCAGGGAAAAGCCCACCAAGTGCTGTGTGCATGTATGTCACTATCACTATCATTTGCATTATGATGTGAGACTATGATGCACCGATGAAAGTATATATAAAAATAAAGAAAACTGTTTAGCCGGGCGTGGTGATGCACACTTGTAATCCCAGTACTTTGGGAGGCGGAGACCGGGTTCGCGGCCAGCCTCAGCTCGCGCTCTCTCTTTCTCTCTCTCTCTCTCTCTCTCTCTCCCTATCTCTCTCTCTCTCTCTCTCTCTCTCTCTCTCTCTCTCTCTACTTAGTGAGGCCCTCCGCAACTTCGTGAGACCCGGTTTCAAAATAAAGTATACAAAATAGGGCCAGGGGTGTAGCGTGGAGGTAGAACACCCCTGGGTTCAATCCCCG
>PVJS01048878.1:0-14889 GCA_004027185.1 Glis glis
GTGTGTGTGTGTGTGTGTGTGTGTGTAGAAAGGTCAGGAGTTGGGATGGAATAAAGATAGAGGTGGTGGGTTTTGCAGTGACAGGGAAGGTAGCAAGGCAGAGACAGATAGACAAATTCATTACATTTGCTCCTGCAAGATGTATTTTTTCCCTTTATTTCCAGAGTAAAAAGAAGTCTATTATGTAAGGTGGCTGTATAGTTCCTGGAAAAAAATCAGCAAATCAATATATTTGCATGGCTTTTCAATACCTACCCCCAAAGTCTGTGTATTAAGGTACCATGGAATAATAATACCACAATTTCTAATACAGTGCTTACTATATTCCAGCCACTCTGTAAATATTACAATTACACTATGAACTAGGTATTGTTACGAAATAGGTATTGGGAAGAAATGAACTAAATGGGTCTCACATCCAGGGACCATCAGAGGTTGGACTCAAACCCAAACAATCTGCTTCTGGAGTCTTTTCTTTTAACTGTTATGTTTCAAATTCATAACAGTGTATGCAACCACTGTAATATATTTCAAATTTCTAAATGAAGTTTACTAATTTTTAAGTGTAAGTAGCTATAGGGCATGCAAAATAATTTAGAATTTCCAACCTAAATTATTATTGCTCATTGACTTCCTTAGCAAATATCTGCTGTCTATTATGTTCCAATTCTATGAAAACTGGTAAACTTAGTGAAGAAGATAGAAAAATCTCTCTTTCTGGAGCACAGAGTCTGCCTCTGAGGTAGTGCACACAATACAGTTCTATATAATATTTATGAATAAAGGAGAGGCTCCAAAAATCATCAGGGAAGGCTTCTTTGTTTTCTAAATTTATTCTGTTTTGATATTTACATTTTAGTCTTTGCTTCTCCAAATGGCATTTGTCAAGTACGACCAAAAAACGTCCCCTAGCATCCATCACAGTGTATGCATGCAAATCTTACACACTTAAAGATACTGTCAAACATAAAAATGAAATATCTATGGATGTCTGAAGTACATTTCAAAAACACGGAACTAAGTCTTGTTGCTCTCCCCTACCAAACGTGCCAGTTTTCAGAACTTTCCAAACTATTAATGACTTTGCAAAGCTTCGCACGAAATTGTTTTGTCAGTACCCATTCATGAGGAACGACCTATATCCCTTGATAGAACCTAATTTATGCTCCTTGCTGTGTTTTCTTTGAACATTCCTGGATTTAATTATCTGGAATAAACTGTTCCTCTTGACAAGAAATAACTGTGTCTTGGTTTTTTTCCATGTCTATAGACATTTAAAATCAAGAGCCAATAGAAATGGTGAAAATCTTTATCGATTAAATATACCAAGAAACTAAATGTCCACAGCGCATGGTGAACAGGGCCATTTACTTAGTTTTAATCAGTGATTAGATGCTAAGAACACATAAGAAAGAAAAAAAAATCAGAGAGAATAGCCAACTTCTCTGTGAATGTGTGATTAATATTGTCAGTCAATTGAATCTTGCAAGCGGTTCAGAATGTTGTTAATTACAGTCCAGGGGAAAGCAAATTCAATATCAAACACTTTTAAGCACAAGTAAATGGGATTTTATGGTGCTGGTGACTGTAATGTGTTTTGAGCCGTGTGGCGTTACTTCAGACATTAGCATAGTTGTTTATGAACTCGGTGATATGATATTTAAAATGTACTCTAATGTGTGTATTAAATTAGATCAGAACTGTGTTTACCAGTTTCAGGTTGGGAGGCCATATGTGCTATAAAGATAAAAGGATTTAGACAGTTGAAAAAGAAGTGAGTACTGTTAAAAATTCCTGTGTTGAAGAATGCAAGTGTGTCTGCTCTCTGGGATGGTGGGTAGTGGGGGTGGGGACAGGCAATCTCTCAACGAGCAGAGTTCTTATAAAATGTTTAGATGGCAAATTTACCTTTTTATGGATGTTCTGTATGCCTCTGTATGCCTGCCATTTTTTAAATCTGCCTATCTTTCATGATTTTCAGTCTTAGGTATATTTGGCCCTAACAGTCAACAGCTTACTCTCAAAGGTATTTTGCTTTTTTTTATTTATTATTTTTTACTGGGGATTGAACTCAAGGGCATTCTACTTCTGAGCTATACCTCCAGCTCTTTTTATCTTTTATATTTTGAAACAGGTCATCACTAGGTTGCTGAGGGTCTTGCTAAATTGCTGAGGCTGGCCTGGACCTGAGATCTTCCAGTCTCAGCCTCTGAAGTACTGCGATTACAGGCATGGCCACAAAGATTGCCTATTTTCCATTCTAAAGCAGGTGATTGGGTGGTTTTCCATCAACATTGTCCCAATCCAGTGACCTATGTTCTGTTGCTCCAGTGGCTGAGAAAGTGAGATAGTCTGAGGAATTCGGGTGACATGGGGAATGCAGGTGCAAACCAGTCTCCAGTTTCTTAGCAATTTGTTATTTGCATGGATCAAGGTTCCTTTTACATTGCAAATGTCCCCTGAGACCATGCGGTCAGTCATTCCTATGATGCAATGAAAATAATGTTGAGTAGTATGGATCCCTCAGTTATGGGTAGGAGCTTCCTCCCATCCCACCCCAAAGGCAAATATAAAGAAGAAGGAATAATTTAAGACCACAGATCATTCTCAGAAAGCAGAGACCTAGGATGATGTCCAAGTAGAGTATTTGGACAGGACAGCTTTGGAGGCTGGGTTAAGAGAGATTTAGAAGAGTAAGTAAAAAGGCAAAAATGTATCTGACATGTAATTTCATTTTAGGTTTTGGTAGTAAAGCCATAGTGTCTACCTATACCTGTGTGGCACAAAAAATAATAATAATAGCAATAATAATGATAAAATAAAATGGAACAAAGAGCAGGATGGATTATCTCATGCCAGGGAGAATAAATGGAAGGATATGCATTGGAAAGCAAAAAGAGACATGAGGATTGCTGTGTTCTAGGCCAGCGTCTCATCTTGTCTTGGTGACGAGGAAGCCCATCCCATAAAGGCCGCCTGCCACTGCTGGCGTTCATGGCATAGCTGAAAACATGGAAATGAGACAGACAGAAAGTTCTAACTCCACAATTAATGGTGAAGGCCATTAAAAAAGCTACGCACCCAGAGTTACGTTATATTTTAACTGAAATCTGGTGACAGTATCACCTTTACAAGGCTTCACAAATACGTGTAAGCCAGGCATGGTGGCACATGCCTGTAATCCCAGGACTTGGGAGACTGAGACAGGAGGATCGCAGGTTCACGACCAGACTCAGCAATGTAGGTAGATGCTCAGCAACCTCGCAAGACCCTGGTTCAAAACAAGAAATGAAAAAGGGCTGGGGATGTTGTTCAGAGATAGAATGCCCCCAAATTCAACCCCTAGTACCATATACACACACTATGTATATATGAGATTTTATATATACATATATAAAATATATGTATATATAAAATATATATTTATATACAAGTAAATATACTTAGCAAAATTCCTGGTGTTTAATGAACTCTCATTAAATAAAACTTTGTTCCTTCTCTCTCTTACTACAAAACAATGTTAAATGAGGGGAAAAAATCAGTGCTCTCTGCTTCTCCTCTTTTCACTCACTCACTCATCCATATATCCATAAATTTATATGTTAATACGTATTGTGTTAGTGTATAGCTGTCCTGAAAAGAAGCTAGCACTGATAAACCCTTTAGACACCCACCCCATTGAAAGGTTGTGGGGCGGGGGAAGGGAAGGAAATGGGAGATGGCTCAACTGCAGGACAGGCTTTATTGGGATAAAACCTGCAGAGGGGGTCTCCAGGAAAGGATGAGCCCATGTCCAGTTACAGACTAGAAGCTTATATAGGTTGTTTAAAGGGAGTTTCTATAGTGTGTGTGTGTGTGTGTGTGCGCACGTGGTGGTAGTTAATCTTTGCTAGGAGGGCTAGTAAATGGAATTAGTTGGGTTGTTACATCTGGGTTAAGCAGGACATTGGGAATTTTCTGAAAGCAGAGGGACACGATAAGCAAGGGGCTTGTCAGGTACAGCTTACACAAAACAATGGGGACATTTAGGTAAGCAGGGGGATGAGTATATTTGAGTAAGACATGACAGCAAAGAGGCCTGCAAAGTGACACATATTCACAAAATGGGGTCACTTTTGTTCAAAACTCTAACACCCATCAAATAAAAATAGGCAGAAAAATCAAAAGCAAGTCTATAAAAGCCTTTGTACAACAGGATCATGTTCTTTCAATCCACCTCCCCCTGGAGAATGTGAGAGGAGCCATGGAGAGAACTGAAGAGATGACTTAGGAACAGCACCAGGACGCCTTGGGAAAGAGAGAGGCGCTGACAGAGCCATAGAAGCGAGTCAACAAAATCTGTGACGACTATGAAGTTGGGAAGGAGAAAAGTTGCATACAGAACGGGCCACACAGTGGGAATAGAGAAAGAGCAGAATTGAATCTCATTAAAAGATAGGAAAGAAAACCTGCTCCACACATGCCCCAAATCCTGAAGAGTATTTCCGTTCCAGCCGGTCTAACGTCAATATATACTATAGTTCTTCTTCTATGTTTCTCTTGTATCAATGCATGGCCTCTCACCTTCCATGTCTAGTATTATGTGCCTGAATTAATTTCTATACTAAAAACCGAGAGTCTAGCAGACAACATCACGGATATAGTAATTTCCTTTTTTTTTATGTGTGTGATACTGGGGATTGAAGCCAGGGGTGTTCTACCTCTGAGCTACGTCCCAGCCCTACTGCATTTTCTATTTGGAAACAGAGTCTTGTTAAGTTGGTGAGAGCCTCACTAAGTTGCTGAGGCTGGCCTTGAACCTGTGATCCTCCTGACTCAGTCCCCCCCAGTACTGGGATTATAGATATGCACCACCACTCCCAGCTAGTAATTTACGTTAAAATATTTCTGTGTGAACAGTTTGAAGCACATGTGTTTAACTTAGCTTTAGTATAAAGTCAAGGGGTGATGAACACTCCACTAATTAACATTTGGAGTCTCCTCACTGGAAATCACCATTCGAAGGACAGCTATACAGTCCTTGCCGATGTTGTCGTGTAAACCTACACAAGATAGTCCGTTAATTAGTGTGCAGTATTCTCAGCCCTAGATAGAAAGAGCAGGAGCCCTGGAGCCCTTTTTAGTTCTGTTTAATTTTGTGTCATCACTTCCCACAGCTGAATTTGGCTAATATGACCAGAAGTTCAGCAGGTCTTGCCTCTACCTCTGTGTTCTGAAAACTATAGCTGACAGGCCCTAACTGACCCACTACCTACTTTATAAATAAAATTGTATGGGAATACAGCTAATTTGTTTGCAGACTCTCTGTGGCTGCTTTGGGGACTTCAATGGCAAGGTTGCATAGTTGTCTCAGAGACTATTTACCCCACAAAACCTGATATGGATACTATCTGACCATTTGTAGAAAAAGTTCTCTGAGCCCTGACATCATTGTGTTAAACTTAGTGGGAATTTCTGCCAATAGCTTGTCAGTTTCTTAGGACTGAGGACTGGTAACATATGGAACATGTAAGCCAGGCATGATGGTACATGCCTGTAATCTCAGTACTTGGGAGGCTGAGACAGGAGGATCTCAGGTTCAATACCAGACTCAGCAATGTAGGGAGACTCTCAGCAACCTAGTGAGACCCTGCTTCAAAAAATCAAATCAAGTCAAATAAAAAAGGGCTGGAAATGTTGTTTGGAGGTAGAATGCCCCTGAGTTCAATCCTCAGTTCAATTTGAAGTATATAAGAGCAAGCTAGATGAGAGGTTTTATGCTGGTTTGCTAAAGCGAATTTAGTAAACTTTACAGAATTTGGACTAAGGATGTTTTATTTTAACCTTTTGCTGAGGGTGTGTGAGCAGGGCCCTAAAGCCTCCACTGTTCTTTAGTCAGTTTTTATTTATTTATTTATTTATTTATTTATTTATTTATTTATTGTGGTACCAGGGATTGAACCCAGGGGGTTCTACCTCCACGCTACACCCCCAGCCCTATTTTTTTATACTTTATTTTGAAACCGGGTCTCATGAAGTTGCAGAGGGCCTCACTAAGTAGCTGAGGCTGGCCGCAAACTCGGATCCTCCAGTCTCCGCCTCCCAAGTACTGGGATTACAAGCGTGCACCACCACGCCCGGCCTTTAGTCAGTTTTTAATAGTTGTAACAACCAATCTCATCTGAAGCTGACGTGACTCCACAGCTGGGTCTCAACGTGACTTACACTATCTGATTTACAGCTCAGCCATAGGTTCTTCTGTTGGACATTAACAATCTCACAGAATGTACACTCCAGAAGGTGTCACTGTAAATGCTACAAATCACCAAACAGCCCCATTTCTCCCTAAATGAATGCTTGTTGTTTCTTTATTCATTATAGTTTTGTTGTAGCTCTAGACTATTCTCTTATAGAAAAGGTCTATTGAAATATCCAAACACAGAATTGCCCTACAATTTCTGGCAACATCCAACCCAATGAAAACCTCCACTTCCTCACCCTCTCCCCAAAAGTACTCAACCAAAGCCCAAATCCTGTATCAGGTCTTTCTCTCACCCTTTTACTGAGACCCCCTCCCCCCATAGTTCTTCATGGATGTGTCTTCTCTTGCTGCTGTAGGACACAAACCCAATTTGTTCAATTGTCAGTGTCCTATCAATTGCTGGACAGAGCACAGTGGAATTTCATTTCCCTGCACTTCCATCTACATTATAGCCAAGTATTCAACCAGGTCTCTCTGTACATAGACTGTTAAACTCTGTGAAGTGCTATCTTACCATTTTGTTGAGAAAACAAAGCATTGCCCTTCGTTTCAGTTCCATTTTATACTTAAATTCAGGACAGGTTTAGTTTAGCTTAGGACTTTTGCTAGTAAAACTCTCTCCTTGAAAAGCTACAAGCAAACTAGGTTTTGAAATTAGCAGAGTACTAGTCTGCATGAATGCCGTGAATGCCATTAATAAAATTTTTATTAGTATTAATTTCATATGGGTAACAATAACAATAGAGGGCATTTATATAAGTTCTTAGTTTTCTTTGCTCATATTTCCTGAATAACACTTATAATACTGAGATCTTAGAAGTTAATTTCTTTTGCTGCAGGGCATTTAAATGTGAATTGCTATGCTCTGTCTTGCAGCCAAGGTCACTGAATAATGACACATTACTTGGTGGGGTACCTGGCAGTTTTTTGTTGATATGAAATATTGGTAACTTGGGTGACTATTTAACAGAATTATAAGGTATTTCTCAAATTCAAGTATGAAAAACAAATCCTTAGTTTCTGATATTTGAAATTTAGGAAGATTATCAAAATTCATGGTTTATGAGAGTATGTGTTTTTAACACACTTGAACAAGAAGGAACATTCAAAATTAGGTCTCAATTTGGGGTTTATATTAAAAGTTGTTAAAAGAGATATATTGTAATTGTCTGACTATGCTGGAAATTATGATCTTAATCAGCCTCCAAATGGGAAAGACATATAAGAACATGGGTTATATAATAAGAAATCATTGCATGTTTTTTCCTTCATTGCTTTGCTTGTTTTTAATTTCAATTTCTCTGCAACATGTTCCTCACTTATATTGTTCTCTGTTTCATATTCCTTCCCTCTGAGAGTAAGCCTACTCTTGGTACGCAATGTCACTGCACAGCCCCAAGGCTAATACACTCATGTCAACCGCAATCTGGATAGAACTTGCATGGTCCAGAAACATTATCTTGACAGCTGCTTTTGCAACCATCCTCACTTATCTGGACTGTGTAGCTGAAAATGTCATTGTGATGACTAGCTTTGCCTTTGGCCTTGAAATTGTCCTAAATTCCCCTTCTTCAGAAGCAGGAAGTCTGAGAGTGCTGCATACTAAAGGGGCTGAGGCGTCTGAAGTGCCCATCCCCTTAATACTTCTCTTTACATCATGGTGTCTTTGGTTAGAGTGAAAATGGAAGTAAATATAGATTAGGCACTTATTATTGGTAATCAGCAAGAGATTATAATTTTGAAAATGTTCAGTGAGGTGTCAGTGTGAGGTGTAAATATATAAAAGAACGAGAATAATCTGGCTATTGTGAGTTGTGCTGCTATAAACATAGATATGCATGTATTACTATAATATTCTGACTTCAGTTCCTTTGGAAAGATATCCAGGAATGGTATAACTATGTCATGTGGTGGTTCTATTACAAGTCTTCTGAGAATCTCCACACTGATCCCCGTAGCTGCTGGACTAATTTGCAATCCCACCAACAGTATATAAGGGTTCCTATTTCCCCACATCCTGGCCAGCATTTTTTATTGTTTTTGTTCTTGATGCTTGCCATTCTAACTGGAGTTAGATGGACTCTCAGTATAATTTTGATTTGCATTTTCCTAATTGCTAATGACATTGAACATTTTTTTCATATATTTATTGGCCATTTGTATTTCTTCTTTTGAGAAGTATCTATGTGAGCTATTCAGGTAAATTGCCCTTTTTTTTTACTGGGTTATCTGTCAATAGATGAATGGATAATGAAACTGTGGTATATTCACACAATGGAATTTTACTCAGCTATAAAGAAGAACAAAATTATGTCATTTTCAGGAAAATGGATGAAACTAGAGAATATTAAGCTGAGATCAGCCAGTCTCAGAAAGTAAGTTTCTCAGAAAGTTGTATGTTTTCTCTTATATGTGGAAGTTAGAGTGAAATTAGGAGACAAAAGAGACTTTAGATAAATGAGGACAGATTTCAGTAAAATAGTTGAAGGGGATGAAGGGAGAGAGGTGGTGGGGGGAGGAGATTCGGTGAAGGAAACAGTTCAAATAATGCTATGTACAAATATAAAATTATCAACACAAATCTCAATAACATGTATGGGGAGGAGGAGGGAGAGGCAGCGGAGTGGGATCAGTAAGGAAATACAACAAGGGCTTTGTGCATATGTGTTTTTATCACTCTGAACTTCATTCTGATGTATAATTAAAATGCACCAATAAAAGCATATTAAAAATGACAACAATCATATATAGAAGCTTATTATATAACAAATATTTTATAGATACAGCCTCTGGAAATTCAGTTGGACTGCAAAAACTTTTTGAGTTGAAGAATCTATTTTCAATCCTAACCCATCCTTTTTTTGTCCAGGGGATCCAGGGTGATGGTTTCACTTGACTGAGAGTTTATAGGAGCCAACCATGTGACGTGGTTAGCAGTGACCTCAATAAACACTCCAGTGTCATCTAGTTCAGACAAGCAAAATGTCAGGATCAAAGAAAGTAATAACCCCAGTTCCTTGTTGCATGGTCTGATTATAGAAACTAGAAGAAAAAAAAATGTCCCCTAAGGAATGATGGTAGGGATTTAAGATAGTTATTGTGGAAAAGACTTCAAGGAACAGGAGAAAAGGAGGGAAAGAGAAGGAAAAAATCCAAAGATGTTTTGGTTTGTTACTAAATTGCGTATCATCCAGAAAGGTCATATGGCTAAAAAGTCATATGGAAAAGTTAAATTTAGCTCAGGATTTCTACCTCCACTTTCAATAATCTTTTCATGACCATTCCAAGAGGTGATGAGATTATAATTAAGAAAATCCTAAATTGAAATATTTCTTTAAACAAAATTGTGTAGATCATTTTTATATCATTCTATGTATTACTTATAAAATGTTTCCCCTGTGCCAACAAGTGTTTGATAATTTTAACTTATTTAATAATCATAACAATAATAATTTCATGAGATATAGGTATCACTATAATTTCCTTTTTGACTATGAGAATTTTTTTTTCAGGTGGTACTGGGGATTGAACCCAGGGACATTCTACCTCCAAGCTACACCCCCAGCCCTTTTTATTTTTTGTTTTGAAACAGGGTCTCACTGGGTTGCTCAGGGTCTCTGCCGAGGCTGGTCTCAAACCTGCCATCCTTCTGTGTTAGCCTCCTAAATACTAGGATTACAAGCATATACCACCATGCCCAGCTTGTCTATGAGAGATTTGCAACATAGAGATTAAATAAATAACAGCTCAAGATCAAAGCCAGTGTTTGTAAAAATAAGAGGCAGAATTCCAACTCAGGCAGAGATTTTCAGTTTCTGCTTTCCTAACCATTATATGCAATGTAATTTTTCAAAATGTGTCAACACTACCCTCTAGAAATATGTAATGCAATGCTTCTGATATTTGTAATACACATATCTGTGTGTGTGTGTGTGTGTGTGTGTGTGTGTGTGTGTGTGTGTTGCAGCAAGAATCACTGGTAGGAAATTTCCTTTCTTTAGCTCTAATGGCAACAGAATATACTTCATCCACAAATCTTATCCCAAGAAATCTTATCCCAAGATTGTATCTGCTTTTCTTTTTTCTTTCTTTTTTTTTTTTTGATGAGGTACTTAAGCAGGTCTTACTTCTTTTCTCCACAAGACACGTGCTGGGAATCATTCCGAATCATTTTAGAAGAGCTCATTGGTGAGCACAAGCCTTTTGAGATTGCTCCTGCAGTAAATTGCCCAAAGTTATTGACTTCATTTCAAGTTATCATATACAAAGCAAGCATCATTACTGACATGGAAGACACTTGGTTTTCTCATGTTTCATTTACTTTCCACATACAAGGAAGGGAAAAATGGACCCTCAAGACAGAATTCTGGAACACGTCGCTTCACCACATTGCTTACTTATAATCTAAATAAACGCCTTCTGCATTTGGTTATCACAACTGTGCTTAATAAAATCAGTGCTGTGAAAATAGATTTCATTTTGCTGTGGTATTTTTATGACACCAGGAAAAGATGGTACTACATGAACGAAAATCGATAGCATATACCACCAAGACGCTGAATCTGAGAGAATGTACGAATGGTATCATTCCGAAAGAAAGGAAACTTTGCAGAAAGAACATCCTAGAGGCAAGAGGAAATAGGACTCTTTTCTAGATTTTTCCCTTAGGATGACATATAATTAGTGCCACAATAGATGCACAGGAGAAAAATTATCATGTAGTGGGTGCCTTAAGGCATTTGTGAACTTCAGCTTACAACAGAATTACCTGAAGGACTTATTAGGTATACATTTGTTAGAACATCACGTTCTGGGCCCTGTTGTCAGTGGTTTCGATTAAGTTCCTTAGGATAGGCCTGAGAATTTGCGTTTCTCACAAGTTTTCCGCTGACCCTTCCTCTGCTCCTCTGAGGCCATGCTGAGAATCATTCCCTGCCTTAGGGTTTTAGAGCTTAATCTTGTGAATCCTGGTAAGCCTGGCCACCAGGCTTGAATAACTTTCTATTTTCAAACATGGAGAAAGTATAAGCTGTATTACAAATAAGACCTCTGAAAATTTTACTTTTTCTGAATGGATTATTTGCATTCTCAAAGTCATTTCCAGCATTATAATTCTTCTCATTTAAAAATATTCATTTTAGAGTAGCTGTTATAATTATATTATGTTTCAATTAAAATGACATGAACTTTTTAAATGATATATGTTTCCATTAAAATCAATTTTATTGGGTCAAATTTACATACATCATGCTTGCCTTTTTATGTGCACAGAACAGTAGGCATTATCAAATGCATACAATCATGTAAATACCATTTTAATCAAGATATAGAACTACCTGATATTTATCACCTAAGAAAGTTGTTCACATTCTTTTGTAGTCGATCTCCTTCCTGAAGGTCTTGGTATTCACTCAGCTACTTTCTGAGACTATAGGTTTATCTTTTCAAAATGTTATAGAGTTTTTCAACTCTGACTTTTTCCCCCAGCATAAGACTTTAAAGATAAATTCATTTTGTTGTATATGCCAGTCTTTTTTATTGCTGAAAAATATTCCACTTTATAGATGTATGACAATTTGTGTATCAATTTAGCAACGTATGGGCATTTTAATAATTTTGTGCATGGGGTAATTATGAATAAAAGTGCTATGAATATTTATAACAGGGTTTTTTTGGTGAACATATTTCTCTTGGTTAAACACTTAGGTGTAAGAGTTATAATCACTCTGAATCCTGATCAACATTTGGCATTGTCTTTTCTTTCTACTCTTTTTTTTAATTTTGGTCATTCTAATAATGTGTAGTAGTATTTAATTTTGGTTTTGAATTGTACTTAATGAATAGTGATGTTAATCAACTTTTCGTGTGCTTATTTGCTATTAATACCTCCTCTTTGATAAAGTCTATAAATATTTTATCATGTAATGTCCTTAATATCTGAGGTACTAGAAATAGATATATTTAAAAAATCATTTTACTAACCATTTATACTATGTGCCAAGTATAATTGAGTATTTTAAAGTCTAAAACAGCTACTGCTAATTAGCATTACATTGTTCCAGCAAATAACATAGATCTAAATAATGAAAAGGTTCAAATTAGAAATGAGACTATACATCAGGTATCAGGAAACAATGCCTTTAAAACTTTAACAATTAATCAAAATCATCCAGTTATAATTGCACAATAGGAAATGTGTGTGTATTCAAGATATAAAGAGAAATGCATTATAAAAGAAAGCAAGCAACAGGGGACTATGGTACAAACATAAAAATTTGAAAAAAGAACCAAAAGAATTTCTTAAAATAAACAATTATAGATATCAAAATCTAATGGATATGATAAGTAGCAGATTACATACACTTGGACAACACTGAGAAAACTTCAAAAAATATATTACTATATTACATTTATAGATAAGAAAACACAATAACTTTGAGAAAGATACAATTTATTTCCAAATTAATAATCTAAGGTAATTATAATCAAAGTTCCAACATATGTATTCATGAAATGTGATCGTCTCATACCAAAATTCTTATGACAATAGAAAAAAACAACAATATCCAAGAGCAGAGTAGAGTTTTCTCTTGTAGGATATGGAGACTTAGTATAAGGACTTAAACACATGGAAAGTAAATAGGTTTATATTAGTGCAAATAGACACTGGAAGAAATTACACAGCCCAGAAACAGAGCATGCATATAAGGAAGCTTGATATGGACAATGTGGTCATTGAAGATCACAACCCAATGCACTACCACATAAATGATCAGAGAAAAAAGGTTTTGCATAAAGAAATTAAACTGCATTATGATCTCACACGTAACACATGCACAAAATATTTTTAAAACTTTAAGGTTAGAAGCAGAATCCTGAAATTTTTGCAGGGCCTTTAGAAGGATATTATCATGTGCATAATTTCTTTAATAAGAAACAAGAAGTGCCTACTGAAAGTTAAAATCAATAGAAAATTTTATCTAAAATTTTTTAAAGCGGCAAACAAACATAAATAAAAATAAATAGCCTAATAGAAAGTAAGTTAACTTCATAAATAGTTATTTAGAGAACAGAAAGCACTAATGACCATAAACACCCCTGGGGTAGGACAGTGAAGGTATACTGCTGGCCTTGCCAGCTGAAGGCAAATTGTTTCTGGTGGTCCTTATGAACAGGTATGGAGAAAAAGACATTGGCCAAATCAACAACTGCATACCAGGTACCAGGAGATGTGTTAATCTGCTCTAACAAGGAAACCACATCTGGTACAACAGCCGCAATTGGAGTCACTACTTGGTTAAGTTTAAGATAATTAACTGTCATTCTCCAAGTTCCATCTGTCTTCTGCACAGGCCAAATAGGAGAGTTAAATGGGGATGTGGTGGGAACCACCACCCCTGCATCTTTCAAGTCCTTGATGGTGGCACTAATCTCTGCAATCCCTCCAGGTATGCAATACTGTTTTTGATTCACTATTTTCCCATGGGGAGGTAGCTCTAATGGCTTCCATTTAGCCCTTCCCACCATAATAGCCCTGACTCCACAGACTAGAGAACCAATGTGGGGGTTCTGCCAAGTACTGAGTATGTCTATACCAATTATACATTCAGGGACTGGGGAGATAACCACAGGATGAGTACGGGGACCCACTGGACCCACTGTGAGTCGGACCTTGGTTTAAACACCTTGGATCACCTGACCTCCATAAGCACCTACTTTGACTGGAGGACCACAATGACGCTTCGGATCTCCTGGGATCAATGTCAATTCAGACCCAGTGTCCAGCAGTCCCCTAAAAGTCTGATCATTTCCTCTTCCCCAATGCACAGTTACCCTAGTGAAAGGCCATAGGTCCCTTTGGGGAAGGACAGGGGAAAGATTAACAGTAGAACTTTTTGGTTCTGCACCAGAGTCCTTTCTCAAGGGGACCTGGCCTCCCCATCAGTCAAGGGGTTCTGAGTCTGTAAACTGGCTCAAGTCTGGGAACTGGTTGAGAGGCCGTGATTCTCTGCTTTTATGATTTATGTCAGACTTTGGTATGTTTGTCCTGGAATTTTTCTGCCTATATAAATCCAATAGGAATTTGGTGGGTTTCCTGTCTATTTGACTTCTGGGGACACCATGACTAATCAGCCAATGCCATAAATCTGCACGAGTGAAGCCCTTCTGTTCATCGCTCCTCCTCTGCTGTCCATTATGATAGGTACAACTATCTTGCCTCTGTCGGTTGAGAGCCGCCACTTGACCCCGGCTACTATGGGATCCAATGATACCCATCACATTTAAGTCTAACAGTTGATCAATTGCATCTCCCACTGTAAGTTCTGGCATACAGAGGATAGCAACAGCAGAGCCCTTTAAGGATGATGGTGCTCCCCTCACAAATTTGTTTCTTAAAGTATGGGAGAAGGGAACATCCTCTGGACGTGTCCACTGTGGAGGAGAAGGTCTCAAACGGCAAATCCACTCCAGCATTCCAAGCTCTCTCAGCCTTTGAATCCCCTCATCCACAGAAAACCAAGGGAGGTCAGGCATTTCTAAATCATTTACAGTAAGCCATCTTTTGGTCCATACCTCAGCTAACCAACCAAAGAAACTATTAGTACCCTTTTGAACATTATGAGCTGCTGCATTAAATTTAGAATCTC
>PVJS01048879.1:0-14886 GCA_004027185.1 Glis glis
ACACACACACACAAAGAAAGAAGAAAGAAAGAAAGAAAGAAAGAAAGAAAGAAAGAAAGAGGGAAAGAAGAAAGAAAAAGAAAGAAAGAAGGAAAGAAGAAAGAAAGAAGAAAAAAGGAAAAGGTGGCGTACACCTGTAAACCTGGTACTTGGGAGGCTGAGACAGGAGGATCGCATGATCAAAGCCAGCCTCAGCAACTTAGAGAGACCCTGTTTCAAAATAAAAAATAAAATAGGGCTGGGGGTGTAGGTCAGAGGTAGAATGCCCCTGAGTTCAACCCCCATTACCAAAAAGGGGAGGCTGGGGGTGTAGGTCAGAGGTAGAATGCCCCTGAGTTCAACCCCCAGTACCAAAAAGGAGGGGCTGGGGGTATAGGTTAGAGGTAGAATGCCCCTGGGTTCAGTCCCCACTACAGGAAGAAAAAAAAAGTTGTCACATATACTGAAATTTGCTGCAAATAAGGAGACCACTGGGAGTCACTCCAGAAGCTGGGTGAGTGAGCGGCAGGTTATTTGAGCAGGGAATGCAGATACAGAAGGGGAAGCCCTTATTACATGCCTGCCAGGGATGATCCTGCCCACGTGCAGTCTGACACATGTTCCTATATATTTCCCATGGAGATGAGGCTCTTCCCTGGGTGGAGATTTTGATGTTATAATGAAGTAAATTTCCCCTCTTCATCACTAGCGAATGCTCCTTAGGGTAACTTGTGGAACATTATTTCTGAAAAACGACTTTAAGGAAATTTATTAGAAAAACAACTTTATGTTACAGCTCGGGGTACAGAATGGGAGACAGTGCACTCTGCCTTCCCAGGCTCCCGAATGGAGGAGACAGTATGCATCCTGCTCTCTCGGGCTGCCCCTCTGCGAACAAATTCATCATCACTTTTAATCCTCCCCAGACTGGACTTCATCTTCAGATCCTTGGTTCCCAGGTGTTTCGGTCAGCAAGCCTGACCACACACAACTTAGAGGAAAAAAGATTTATTAGCTTACAATTCTGGAGATTTCAGGGGTTTGGTCCATGTAAGGCTGGTTACAACTGCAGAGCTCAGGGCATGGTGGTGGAAGGCAGAAAGAGGGAGAGAGCAAAGGCTCTGCTCTCACATCGTGGAGGCCAGAAGCAAGAGAGAGAAGCAAAGGAATTCAAGGATACGTGCACAGTCCCTGAGGCCACACGCCCAGGGACCCATCTCCTCCAGCCACACCCCACCTGCCTAGGTTACAACCCAGTAAATCCATTACAATGGATTTATCTACTGATGAGATTACAACCCTCATGACTTAATTACATCAACTCTGAACATTAATACATGAGCTCTTCAGGGGACATTCTATATCCAAATCATGACGCCAGATTTTTCAGGTGGGGGCTTGCAGCTGTTTTCTTTTCTGGAGGGTTCCCAGGTTCCTCATCTTCTGTAGGATGAGGAATCTTTTCCTTTGAGTCAGCCATGTGACCCAATTCCCTTGCCTTACACTGGAACCTTTGGCCTGTGTTTCTCTCTCTGTCTCTCTCTCTCTGTCTCTCTGTCTCTCTCTCTCTCTCTCTCTCTCTCTCTCTCTTTTCTTTTTGTGGTCCTGGGGATGGAACCCAGGGGCATTCTACCTCTGAGCTATACCCCCAGCCCAATTTTATTCTTTTATTTTGAAACAGGGTCTCACTAAGTTGCAGAAGTCCTCACTAAGTTGCTGAGGCTGGCCGAGAACCTGCGATCCTCCTGTCTCAGCCTCCCAAGTATTGGGATTACAAGCATGTGCCACCATGCCCATTTTTTGTTTCTCTGGTTTTTGTTTTGTTTTGTTTTCTTTTTTTGGTATGGGAGATTGAACCCAGGGGCATCCTACCTCAGAGCTACACCTCGCCCTTTTTTTTACTTTTTTAAAGAAAATTTCCCAGTACTTGGGAGGCTGAGAGACAGGAGGATCACAGGTTCGTGGTCAGCCTCAGCTACTTAGTGAGGCCCTCTGCAACTTAGTGAGACCCTGTTTCAAAATATAGAATAAAAAATAGGACTGGGGGTGTAGCTTGGAGGTAGAACGTCCCTGGGTTCAATCCCCAGTTCCACAAAAATAAATAAATAAATTAGGTACTAGGAATTGAACCCAGAGGCATTCTACCTCCCAGTTGTACCCCTAGCCTTTATTTATTTATTTATTTATTTATTTATTTATTTTTGTTTTGGAACAGGGTCTTACTAGGTTTCTGAGAGTCTCACTAAATTGCCGAAGCTGGTCTTGAACCTGTGATCCTCCTGTCTCAGCTACCCAACCACTGGAATTACAGGCCTGTGCCACCACACCTGGCTATTTTTCAAATTTTTGAACCAGTCTAAGTTGCTGAGGATCTTGCCAAATTTCTGAGGCTGGCCTTGAATCTGTGATACTCCTGTTTCAGCCTCCCAGGTACTGGGATTACAGTCGTGCACCACCACACCCAGCACTACTGCACATTTTTATCATCTTTTTGGTCTTGACTGTCCTCTGCTGAGTGAAAATCATCCTTCTCAGGCTTCACATCTCTTTCGTCTGAATCCTATCTTCCTGGAAATTCTTTCCATATGACCTCTTATTTTTAGCCCCTAGGGGAGAAGACAGAATTGTTTAGGAGAGCTGGGGGTTGTGGTTCAGTGGTAGAGCACTTCACGCATGAGGGCCTGGGTCCAATCCCCAGTACCGAAAAAACAAAATTCTTAGCAGGAGGGCCCAATCTCTTCTATAGTCTCCATCTGCATGGTCAGTTTCCTGACGCTGAATAATCACGACCCTACCACCCTACCACGTCTACAGGCTAAAACCTGTTCACCCTGGAAACAGGACCCTACCCATATCCCACCGAACCGAGCTGCTCAAACCCCCGCCCCCACTCCTCCTCGGTTCAGGGCGCCGCATCACACGAGCCTCTGCTCCCCCTTTCCTTACAACGAATCTCCTTTTCATTTTCAGGTGAACGCGCCCACCACCGCCACGGTGAATTTAGAGCATTTCCAGCACCCCGAAAGAAACCCGATATCCGCCGGCAGCCCAGCCCGGTGACCACTAAGGACATTTCATGTAATGGGGGGTCCTTGGCGACGCTTTCTCTCACGGAGTATCTTTCCGGGGCTCGCCCGCGTGGTAGCGTCTGCGCCTCCTCCCTTCTGTGACAGCAGCTTCCCCCTGCAGGACGCGTCACTGGCGCGTGTGATTCGCCCTGCCCGGCCGCGAGTTGCTTCCACTCTTCGTGTCAGGCTGCGCCGCGTGGACACCGGTTGCGTGGACAGTGTGCGCGTCTGTCCAGGGCCGCCCCGCGCGGCGACTTCGTTTAACCTGGGAGGAGCCGCTGAGCTGCTTTTCACGCTGCCCCAGGCTGGTCCTTTCATCTCATTTATTTTATTTTATCTTATTTCGGGGCCCTGTATGCGTTAACAGTGGCCATTGACCAAAACCAGAACATCTGCCCTGCAGCCCCCACCCACCCAGGCCGGGCTCCGGTCACCTAGCAACCGGGCGGCGTCCTCCCGGCAGGCCCTGCGCCCGGCGCCCAGCCCGCACCGCGGCCCCGGCGCGCACTACGCGTCCCACAATGCCCCGCGGCCCCGCCCCACTTAGCGGAGACCCCGCCGGGCGGCGCCGCGACCCTTGCTTGCAGCCCGCGGCCAGGACTGCGGAGCAGGCCGGGCGCCATGCGGAGGGCAGAGCGCAGGGCAGCCGGGGGCTCGCGGCCTGGGTCCCCGCTGCCCGAGGGCCGCCGCAGCACCGAGTCTGAGGTTTACGACGACGGCACCAACACCTTCTTCTGGTGAGGGTCGGGCCGGGGTCGGGGCGACTGGGCGCGGGCACCTCTGCCCGGGTCGGACCGGAGTCGGGGCGGCGGGCTAGCGGCACCCCTGTCCTTGTCGGGCCGGGGTCGGAGCGGGGGGCGGGCGGGAGCACCCCTGCCCGGGTCGAGGGCGGGACCGGGGCACCACTGTCTGCTCCGGACCCGGGTCGGAGCGAGTGGGGTGGGGACACCTCTGCCTGGGGCGGCCGGGGTAGGGGCAGGGGCCTGGGGGCGGAGAAGGTTGGAGTCGGAGGCGGGACGGGCTGGGCGGGCCGAGGCAGCCAGAGCGAAGGCAGCCCTGCCTGAGGCGGGGCATGGGCTGCGGGTGGAATTGGGGTCGGGTCAGACTGGGGTCTCGGTGGTGGACAGACCTGGCGGAACCCTTCCCTGGTCAGTTGCGTGCTGGCGGCCCCGCCCGCCCAGAGCCGCCCAGAGCCAGCTCAGGGAGATTTTCCCTAGCCTCGCTGTCACGTTGGTGCCCCTGGAGTTTCCACTCTGCTGGGCAGTGCTGGGAGGGCCTGGGCAGCAGCTGGAGCCCCTGGCTTCTCCCCTGTGGTAGTGGTGTAAACTGGCCTAACCAGCATGGCATCTTGCTGTGTGCCAGTTAGTTTGGCACTGTAGAACAAAGGGGCCCTTGCTGTTTTCAGTGCCCTAGACGGTAAAGCAAGCCCCTAGCCCAGCCTTGGGGTCAGGCTGTCCCCTCTGTCTTTTATTGGGGTGGAAGCCCAGATGTGGCTGGAACTGCCCGGGCTCTGTTGTGGGGCTCAGGACACCAGCTCTGTCTGGCACATATGGGGCATGATTCCATGACCTTGGGCTAACCCTTCACTTTTCCTCACTTGTGAGAAAGACAAGCCCGTAGACCAGAAAGGACAGTCCCTGAGAGGAAGTGCTTGGCCCTTCTTTATTGCAGGAGAGTCCTCGGGTGGGCCCTGGGGACAGGTGGGCCCTGGGATGCCCACAGAGACAGATGCGTAACCCTGTAGCGGCAACAACGCTGTGTGGAAGCAGCTCTGGGAGAGCTGAGCTGTGGCCTCGGGAGAGCACATCTGATCAGGGAGTGATTGGACCTTCCAGGGGACATGGCACCCAGATAAAGATCCCTAAAGGGCCCTGTGGTATGTTGGCCTGTATCTCCAGCTTGCGAATGGGAGTGACAGCTGGAGATAAAGTTGAAGTGGTGGGAAGGCAGGTTGGGTGGGGAAGGTCCCGCATCTGGACCTTATGTCATGTCTTCCCTGGGTTGTAGATAGTTTCTGCACGGGGGCAGCCAACTGGCCCTGCTTTGAGGAATAATGCACTGTGGTGGCCATTGAGGCATCAGGAGGGAGAGGAGCATGGGGTGCCTCAAGTCATTGGGAGTGTGGACCTGAGCACGTGCCACATGGAGCCTCTCCATCAGGTGTCCTGTCATGCCCTTCAGACAGTAGGGAGGCATTGTCCTCCCACAACACAGCTGGTGACCACTGGAGACAGAGTCCTGGAGCAGGTGGCAGGACTCGCTTTCCTTGTTTCAAATTCATTTGTTCATTCAGTCATCCATCCAACACATATTTTGGGGTCCCCCAATGGGTGCCATTGCTGTTCTAGGGGATACAGCAGAAAACTAACAAGAGCTTAGACTCTGGCATAGTCCTGGAACTTGAGAAGGCACAGAGGGTGCTGGCTGAAGGGATGCCAAGTGTGCAGAACCAGCAGAAAGCCAGAGCATTCCCCTCTCCCAAAGCTGTAGCTGCTAAGAGAAAGGCAGGTGCTGGGCTCTTTGGACGGGCAAACCGATGGCCCTTGGGGCTCTGACCACAGTGGGGTCTGGGGCACAAGTAGCCTAGCTAAAGCAGAGCTTACCTGTGAGGAGGCTTTCCAGGAGGTGATACAAGGCTGGCTGGCTTCAGATACCTCCTTTGTGGGTCTCCTGGGTGGTGGTCTGGCTTCCCACCAAACCCTTTGTGTACTAATAGGTGCATGGGGCAGGCACTTGTTGCACCTGGGGTGGGCGAGGAGCTTCACATTTCCTCATGGAGGAGACAGACACCTGCCTGGTGAGGATTGCTGATGCCACCTGCAGAGCCATGCTGCCAGCTCCTTCTCAGTCCCCCTCACTGATTTGCTGTGCTATGTGTTTTTTTGTGTGTGTGTTTGTGGTACCGGGGACTACACCTCCGGCCCTATTTTTTTATCCTTTATTTTGAAACGGGGTCTCATGAAGTTGCAGAGGGCCTCACTAAGTAGCTGAGGCTGGCTGAGAACCCGGATCCCCCGGTCTCCGCCTCCCAAGTACTGGGATTACAAGTGTGCGCCACCATGCCCGGCCTTGCTATGTGTTTTTGTGTGTGTGTGTGTGTGGTACTGGGGATTGAACCCGGGGGCGTTCTACCTCCAAGCTATACCCCCAGCCCTATTTTATTTTTTATTTGGAAACAGGGTCTCACCAAGTTGCTGAGAGCCTCACTAAGTTGCTGAGGCTGGCCCCGAACCTGCAATCCTCCTGTCTCAGCTTCTCAAGTACCGGGATTACAAGCGTGCGCCACCACGCCTGGCTCAGCCCCATGTTTTAAATAAAGATTAATCTAAAAAGGAATTCCACAGTTACAAAAGCAATTTTTGTGTGATCAAAAACCTTGTTTTTAGGCTTTTTTTCTTTCGTTTTTTTTTTTTTTGTACTGGGGATTGAACCCAAAGGCATTCTACCTCTGAGCTACACCCCCAGCCCAATTTTATTTTTATTTTGAAACGGTCTCACTAGGTTGCTGAGGCTGTCCTTGAACCTGTGATCCTCCCGTCTTAGCCTCCCAAGTACTGGGATTACAGGTGTGTACCACCACCCCCAGCTTAGAGCTTTCATTTTCAAAGACAGTTGGGCTTCTTTGGGGCTAGTGAGGCTGCTGAGTGCCCAGGTTTTGGTTTGGGAGACTGCTTGTCAGCCACAGGGCCTGCAGTTTGGTTCTCCTCTGCCGTCATGGCGCCCTCCAGAGGGGAATGTCTGAGGGTTACGGCCATGGACTCAGACTGACCAAGTGAAGATGGATTAGTTCCTGTTGGAAATTGTCTGGAAGAACTTGTAGGCCGTGCTTGCTGGATTCCCACCCCTCCTGACCAACTCCCAGAGGGATGAGATCTTTGCCGTTCTGAGAATTTTGCTGTATTCTTATATCTAGAATTTGGGGCCTCTAGTGAGCCTTCTCAGTGACTCGGGATGCAGCTGTCATCAGAGCTGCTCCGGTAGCTCTTTAACCCTGCAGCCTTAGGAGCATGTGGTGGCCTTAGATGCCCTGTTTCCAGAAGATGCCACTCTCAGGCATGTGGGCTAGGGCTTTCCCAGCGTCGGCCACATCAGGGACACATGACTGGCCATTTGATGCCCTTTTGGTCTTGCTGGTCAGCAGGCCAAGAGGGCAGTGTCACGGCCTGGGAGCCTGTCACAGACCTGGGACAGCCTGACCCTTTCTTGGAGGTACCTCCGTGTTTTCCTAGTTGGTCTTGGCAGGCCTGCCTTCCTATCCACTCGGCATAATGAGCGTGGCTGTCTCTAGAGAGGAGTGACAACTGGGTATTTTCCACTCGTGGCAGGGAGCCAGCTATCTTCATGCCTCCCCCTTGCAGAGTGACTGAAATCTAGAATTGATGGCAGCTCTTGTCCTGTGACTGATCACAGGCCCCAGAACTTCCCCATGTTTGCCCAGGCACTACACCGAGGGGTGGCAGGGAGGGTGCCATCACACGGATCTGGCATCTTGGGAGGGGTGAGGACGCCTGCCTCTGGAGCTGGTCACTCCACATGTGTAGACACATATGTGTCACATGCAAGAGGAGCAGTAAGACGGGTCTTACGTGCCAGTGGCATTGACTTCAGTGGTTCTGTGGTGCTGGAGCCCTTCCTCTGGGTCCCTGACCCCCTGTCCTCCTTCCTGCCTTGACAGGACAGAGCTGGGTCCTCCTTGTTCCTGCTCCTGCGTTCCCAGGACCAAGGGGGACCAGGCACTCGGTGACTGCTTGAAAGGCTGTGTGAACACTTACCTTGAGGGGCACAGAGTTACTTATTTTTCAGGTGATTTTTGTGTCTTTAGAGAATGGAAAGCTAATACTCGCTGTTGAGGTTGATAAAAGATCAGGGCTGTCCCAGGTAGACCAGCCCCCTAAAAAACTGCAGGAGATTGTCGTGTTAGTGGAAAGTAATAGTAAAGAAACCAAAGCGCTGAAGTCATTTTTAAGACAGGTTTTAATTTTTTTGTGTGTGTGGTACCAGAGATTGAACCCAGGTGCATTCTACCTCCAAGCTACACCACCAGCCCTATTTTTTATTCTTTATTTTGAAACAGGGTCTCACTAAGTTGCGGAGGGCCTCACTAAGTAGCTGAGGCTGGCCGCGAACCTGCAATCCTCTGGTCTCAGCCTCCCAAATACTAGAATTACAAGTATGTGCCACCATGCACGGCTAGGTTTTAATTTTTACTCAGTAATGTGACCATATTTTCATGTACTTCAAAATCCAGCATGCAAATTAGCCTGTGCTGTGGGCAATGTGGGGCCAGCATGTACAGAATCTAGTACCTAGCCGGGGCCAGCTGACTGGGGAGCGAAGGTCAAGCCCTCTCCTGCGCAGGGTGATTTTGTCGCACATCACGCTCTGTGCTCTAACACTGCTGTGTGTTTGGATTCCAGGCGAGCCCACACCCTGACCGTGCTGTTCATCCTTACCTGTGCTCTGGGCTATGTGACTCTCCTGGAGGAAACGCCTCAGGACACAGCCTATAACACCAAGAGGTAACTGGGCAGCCGGCAGGGAGGGCACGATGTCCTCGGGCTGGCAGGGTCTCTCAACCCCCCCACCATGCATCTGAGGTGCCTGGCTCCCACAGATGCCCTCGGAGCTTTGTGGCCTTCTTTGCCCAGAAACTGGTCACCAGGACCCCAGGGTGTATGTCACCTCCTGAGTGACCCGCAGCTTGTGCTGCGGAGACTGGTATGTGCTGCAGCAGCCTCCAGGGGTTGTCCCCTGGCTGGCACAGTTCTCTAGTGGTGTTGATGCTGACACGTTTTAAATATTTAAAAATTTGAGGTGCCCAGCGGACACCTGATGACCACCTGTGACCTCACTTCTCAAGGTCTCCAAAGCAGGCTATCACGAGGCATCTTTGCCTGAGTTGTGTGGATTCCGAGGAGGCTCAAGTGTGTGCTGACAAGCTGGCTTTAGAACTCTGTCCTGAGTTTTCTGTACTTAACAGACTCTTCTCTCCTTGGCGCTTCTCTTCCTCGGGCTCAGGTGTCTGCCAGGCCCCGCTTGCTGTGGCAGAGGAAGCCAGAGTGGGGTCTGCTGGGGAGGTGGAGGGAGGTGCTGGAGCCTGCTGAGCCACCCAGGAATCAGCCCTGGCTCATAGGCCCTGGACTCATGGGATCTCCTTGGTCGCACAACTCTGGTACAGCACTTTGTTGTTTTAACAATGAGGGTATTAGTGTCTGCTATAAGAATTAGATGGGGTGGGTGTGGTGTGGACATATGGGCGTGCTTATGCCCCCATGGGTGTCATCAAGCCCTATTAGGGTAGCCATAACCACTCCAGCTGGCTCACCTTTAGTGCAGTAGACTCTGAAGCACAAGGGCGCTCAGCTTGTCTGTCCTGGACAGAGCCACCCACCGTGGCCCTCTCCACGGCACTCATGTCCTGGGGTGCAGCCAGGCCTTCTTGGAGAGAAGTTGCTGTCAGGCTGCTAGACCCAGAGATCAGCCTGTCCCCAGGGGCTCCCCTCTGTGCACACTGGCCAATGCAGGCCTCTCCCTACCTGCTCTCCTGCCTCCTCCTGGCCCTACACACTTTGGGTTTTCCTCCCAACTCACCGATGCCCCGCTCCCAGTCCACTCTGCTGGATCTTCCTCTTTTCTCCCAGGCCCCCTGGACCTTCCTTGGCCCTTCTTTCAGCCTTGTCTGGTGCCTGGCCCTTTCTTCTTCCTCAGGCAGACCCCACCTGCCCTGAGTTGCAGGCCCAATGTGTACCTGGGGAGTTGGAGGCAGCAGTAGATGAGCTTGTGATCCTCTGTGTGGGGGCCAGCTTTGCCCTGGTGCCTGCTGAGGGGCTGCCTGGAGGGGGTCTAGTAGAACTGGGTCTCTTCTGTGAATTCATCTGTTATGACCTGCACATGGAGGCAGGTCTATGGGCATCTGCTGGGCACAGCAAGAAGGGAGTCCCAAGAGGCAGGGCCTAGCCATACCTCAGGAAGAAACCAGGGGCTTACATACGCACACACTGTGCTACTGAGCCACACCCCAAACCCAAGACTTATTTTTAAGAATTAATATTTATGTTGTTAAAATTTTAGCCGGGCATGGTGGCGCACGCTTGTAATCCCAGTACTTTGGGAGGCGGAGACCGGAGGATCCGGGTTCGCGGCCAACCTCAGCGCGCATGCGCGCGCGATCGATCGATTGATTGATCGATCTGTCTCTCTCTCTCTCCTCTCTCTCTCTCTCTCTCTCTTTCTCTTTCTCTTTCTCTGCCTAGCGAGGCCCTCCGCAACTTCGTGAGACCCGGTTTCAAAAATAAAGCATAAAAAAATAGGGCCGGGGGCGTAGTGCGGAGGTAGAACGCCCCTGCGTTCAATCCCCGGTACCGCAAAAAAAAAAAAATTTAAAATTTTAAAAAACTAGGTTGTTTTCATTAAGCTTCTAATTAATTCACTTTGTGTGTCTTTTGTTTTGTTGTACTGGGAATTAAACCCAGGGGCGTTCTACCTCTGAGCTACACCCCCAGCCCTATTTTATTTTTTTATTTCAAAGCAGGGACTCACTAAGTTGCTGAGAGCCTTGCTGAGTTGCTGAGGTTGGCTTTGAACCTGCAATCCTCCTATCTCAGCCTCCCAAGTACTGGGATTACAGGTGTGCACCACTATGCCTGGCATTCATTGTTTTTGTTTGTTTTGTTTGAACTCAGGGGCTCAGGCATAGTAGGCAAGCACTCTATCACTGAAGTACATCCCCAGCCATTTTCTTTTTTATTATTATTTTTAATTAATTAATTTTTTGGTGTGGCACTTGGGATCAAACCTATAGGTGGTCTGCCTATGAGCAACATCCCAGTCCTACTTTACTCTGTGTGTGGGGGGGTATTGGGGGTTGAACCCAGGGGCATTCTGCCTCTGTGTTACACCCCCAGCCCTATTATATTTTTTATTTTGAAATAGGGGCTCACTGAGTTGCGGAGGTCCTTGCTAAATGGCTGAGGCTGGCCATGACCCTGTGATCCTCCTATCTCAGCCTCCCAAGTACTGGGATTACAGGTACACGCCACCACGCCTGGCTTACTTTTTATTTTGAAACAGGGCTCGAACCTGTAGTCCTCCTGTCTCAACCTTCCAAGTAGCTGGGCCATGTACTTCCACATCTGGCTTACTTTGGGTTTTTGGCTTTTATATTTATTTATTTTGAGATGGGGTCTTACTATATTGCCTGGATTGGTCTCAAACTCCTGGGCTCAAGTAGTCCTCCCTCCTCAGCCTCCCCAGTAGCGGGGACAACAGGCATGCACCACCGAAGAAAAATAAAACTTTGTTTTTCTTCTTAGATCAACTTTGTTGACTTCTAATTTAATGTTACATCCCAGTGGGTTTTGGTGAATGCGTCCACCTGCGTGCCCACCACTGTGGGGACATGGAACATTTCCTTTGTCCAGGTTGCCTCGGTTGGCCAGTAGACCACTGTGCCTGGGGCTCTCCCCCGCATAGTCGTGTCTGTCGGTCTTGCTCAAGAGCTCCTGCCTGGGGGTGTGCACAGTTCACCATCCACTTAGCTGCAGCGGCCTTGGGGAGATCCCAGGTGTTCTCATCTCACAATTTTGTTTTGTTTTGTTTGTTTTTGTGGCACTGGAGATTGAACCCAGGGGCATTCTACCTCTGAGCTACACCCCCAGTCCAATTTTATTTCTTATTTCGAAACAGCCTCATTAAGTTGCCTAGGCTGACCGCGAACCTACGATCCTCCTGTCTCAGCCTCCCAAGTACTGGGACTACAAGCGTGCGCCACCACACCCAGCCTCATCTCACAATTTTCTGTTCCACTCATAAATTTAATAAATTCAACTTACACATTGTAGTCATATAAAATACATATAAGTGGCATGAATACATAAGTGAATATGCACTGGAAATATAAACTACTTTACCTACTGAAAACACACATAAAATGCAATACATGTAAACATAATCATGGTGCTGAGGAAGCCCAAAGCTGGAGGACTGACGGCTTCGAGACCTGCCATGAAGCTGACGTAGTAGTCAAGACAGTGGTGTCTGCGGAAGAGTGCTCCCCGGTCTGGAGCAGGATGGAGGCTCCACAGACCCACTCACTGCAGCCACCTGCCTTCGACAGAGGAGCCGAGTCAACATGATGGGGAAGGGACCATCTTCCACTAGTGGTGTGGGAGCAGCTGGGGGATTCACGTGCAGAAACAAGTCAAGTTAGATGCAGGCCTTACACTTCTCACAGAAATTATTTTCAGATTGGATTATAGACCAGACTAAATGTAGGATAAACTATAAAGCTTCCTGGCTGGGCGTGGTGGTACACGCTTGTAACCCCAGTACTTGGGAGGCTGAGACAGGAGGATCGCAGGTTCTCGGCCAGCCTCGGCCACCTCGTGAGGCCCTTTGCAACTTAGTGAGACCCTGTTTCAAAATAAAGAATAAAATAGGGCTGGGGGTGTAGCTCAGAGATGGAATGCCCCTGGGGTCAATCCCCAGTACTAAAAAACAACTCTAAGGCTTCCTGAGGAGAACATGGAGCATCTGGTGGCCCTGTGTCTGGTGGTGACTATTTAGGGACACTGTCAGTAGCACCTCCTGTAAAAGAGGCAGTTGATGGGATGGACTTCCTTAAAGTGAAAAACTGAATAGAAAGACAAGCCACAGGCTGATCAAAAGCATTTGTAAAATACATATCTGATAAAGGACTTGTATTCAAGATATGCAAATAACTCCTAAAGCTAACTAATAAGAAACAATATGATTAATGGGTAAGCCAGCATGGTGGCACACACTTGTAATCCCACTACTTAGAAGGCTAAGGCAGGAGGATCGTAGGTTTGAAACTAGCCTCAGCAATTTAGCAAGGCTCTCAGCAACTTAGTGAGATCCTGTTTCCAAATAAAAAAATAAAATAGGGCTGGGGATGTAGCTCAATAGAATGCCCCTGGGTTCAATTCCAGCACCCACCCCCAGAAAAAAAGTCAGGCATGATAGTGCACACCTGTAATCCCAGTACCTGGGAGGCTGAGACAGGAGGATCGCAGGTTCAAGGCCCGCCTCAGCAACTTAGTGAGACCCTGTTTCAAAATAAATAAAATAGGGCTGGGGATGAAGGTCAGAGGTAGAATGCTCCTGGATTCAATCCCCAGTACCACCAAAACCAAACAAACCTGGGCAAGCCAGGCATGGTGGCCCACACCTATAGTTCTAGCTACTCTGGAAACTGCAGCTGGAGGATCACTTGAGCCCATGATTTTGAGACCCACCTGGGCAACATAGTGAGAATCCATCTCAAAATAAAATAAGAGTTTAAAATTAGACAAAAGACCTGAACAGACACCTCACCAAGGAGGATACACAAGAAGCAAGTAGCACACAAAAGATGCTTTGCATTGTACATCATGAGGAAAATGCAATTTAAAAACAAGGTATCACTGTACACCTGTCAGAAGGGCTAAAGTTTAAAACTGACAGTACCAAATGCTGGCGAGGACCTAGAGCAGGAGCTCTCGTTCACTGCTAACAGGGATGGAAAGTGGTCTGGCCACTTTGCCAGTTTGGCAATCTCTTATAGAACTAAACAGACACATACCACATGACCCAGCAGCTACCCTTCTGAGTACTTTATCCAATTGAATTGAAATTTTTCATTCACACAAAAACCTGCATGTGAATATGTATGGCACCTTTATTCATAATCGCTAAAAATTTGAAGCAACCAAACTGCCCTTCAATAGTGGAGAGGAGCCGGGCGCGGTGGCACATGCTTGTAATTCCAGTACTTGGGAGGCTGAGACCAGAGGATCTGGGTTTGTGGCCAGCCTCAGCTACTTAGTGAGACCTTCCACAACTTAGTAAGACCCTGTTTCAAAATAAAGAATAAAAAATAGGGCTGGGGGTGTAGCTCGGAGGTAGAATGCCCCTGGGTTCAATCCCCAGGACTGCAAAAAGAAAAAAAAAATAGTGGAGAGGAGGAATAAGTGGTACATCCAGACAATGGAATATTCTGTTCAGCAGTAGATGATCTGTCAGCTGGGTGGGGTGGTGCACGCCTGTACTCCCAGTACTTGGGAGGCTGAAACAGGAGGATTGCAAGTTCTAGGCCAGCACCTGGTAACTTAGCGAGACCTTGTTTCAATATAAAACATTTAAGGAAGGTCTGAGGATGTTGCTTAGTGGTAGAATGCCCCTGGGTTCCATCCCCAGTACTGCAGTAGAAGAGGGAGACGCGCTGTCAGCCGCAAGGACAGAGAGGAGTCTTAAGTGCATATCCCTAAGTGAGAAACCAGGTGAAAGGCTGTGTTCTGCGTGATTTCTACTAGGTGCATTCCAGAAGAGGACATTCTGTAATGCTGGGCAGATCAGTGGTTTCAGGAGAAGAGAAAGAAGGACCAGATAGAACAGGCATTTTTCTTTTTTTTTTTTTTTTTTTTTGCGGTACCGGGGATTGAACGCAGTGGCTTTCTACCTCCGCGCTACACCCCCGGCCCTATTTTTTTTTTTATGCTTTATTTTTTGAAACCGGGTCTCATGAAGTTGCAGAGGGCCTCACTAGGTAGAGAGAGAGAGAAGAGAGAGGAGAGAGGAGAGAGAGAGAGAGAGAGAGAGAGAAATAGACCGCGCGCGCACATGCGCGCTAAGGTTGTCTGCGAACCCGGATCCTCCGGTCTCCGCCTCCCAAAGTACTGGGATTACAAGCGTGCGCCACCACGCCTGGCTGGCATTTTTCTTTCTTTTTTTTTCTTTCATTTTTCTCTCTTTTTTTTTTTTTTTTCGGTACTGGGGATTGAACCCAGGGGCATTCTACCTCTGAGCTATACCTCCAGCCCTATTTTTTATTCTTTTTTTT
>PVJS01048880.1:0-14885 GCA_004027185.1 Glis glis
AAACACAGGCCAAAGGTCCTTTCAGAGCAGGTCCCCGAAGCCCAGATGGAGGGATGAAGAATGCAAGGACATGCCCGGGGCTGGGGGGACTTGCTATAGCAAGTACCAAGTGATATCGTTTTCTCTGTGTGTGTGTGTGTGTGTGTGTGTGTGTGTGTGTGTTGAACTGGGGATCAAACTCAAGGGCTTTCTACTCCTTATCTAGACCCCAGCCCGATTTTATATCTATCTATCATCTATCTATTTATCTATCTATCGTCATCATTGGATTAAACCCAGGGGCATTCTACCTCTGAGCTACACCCCCAGCCCTTTTCATTTTTTTTTTTTAATTTTGAAACAGGGTCTCACTGGGTTGCTGAGAATCTCACTGTGTTTCAGAGGCTGTCCTCAAACATGTGGTCCTTCTGTCTCAGCCTCCCAAGTACTGGCATTACTGACATGTGCCACTACTCCCTGCTTATTTTTATTTTTTTGAAACAGGGTCTCACTAAGTTGCTGAAGTGGGCCTTGAACCCATGGTCCTTCTGCCTCAGCCTCCCAAGTAGGCATGCATCACTGCACCCCACGTGATAATGGTTTTCTATTTATAGAAATAATCGTTTAAGTTATAAACTATTTTCAAAATAAATTTGTTTTATTATTATTTATTTATTTTAGTACTGAGGATTGAACACAGGGGCATTCTACCTCCAGGCTACACCCTCAGCCCTTTTTAATTTTTATGTTGAAACAGAGTCTCACTAAGTTGCTAAGGCTGGCCTTGAACCTCTAATCCTCCTGTTTCAGCTTCCCAAGTACTGACACAGGAACACAAAGAACACAGTCATTCAGGGCTGCCCAGCATCTGAATACTAGCTCTGTGAAGGGAATCCCAACCCCACCCCATTCCGGACTGTCATGGATGGCTGTGCAGGGTACCTACTGCACAAGTCTAGTGACTGATACCCTAGAATTGCACAGTACCTAAATGGCATGGTCATGAGTGCCCTCCTCAGCAGAAGCTCAGTTGATCTGGTCCATCTTGAGTCTACACACACACACACACACACACACACACACACACCCACCTTCCTGCCCTGTTTTTTAAGCCTGGTTCCCCCAGCCTTCCTAACAATTCTCAACTATCCAATAGTTTTCCAAAGGATGCCAGAGCTGACCAGGGCCGCAGCACTGGACTTTGCTGTTCGTGATCAAGAACCTTGGACGAGGAGAGTGACCGGTAATTACTGTTTGCCTTCCATCGTTGTCCCTCAGTGCGGTCCTGGGATTTGGGGAGTCTGCAGAGCCCCTCCTGGATGGAGAGCAGGCTTGAAAGACAACGGTCAGAAAGGCATTAAGTATTCATCAAATATTTCCTCGAGTTCATGACTAAGATAACAGAAAAAAGGAAGACAAGAAGACTTTATTAGATGGTTTTCTGGAAGGAAAAGTTACATTGTTTGGGGGGTTTGTTTTGTTTTTTCTGGTGTTGGGGATGGAACCCAGGGCTTTCACATGCTAGGCAAGAGCTCTACCACTGAGCTACATCCCCAGCCTGATTCTGTTCTTGATTCATCTTTTCTGTGTTACAAGAAGATACTTTGTGACATCTGGGGAAACGCTTTGCAGCCTCCAAAGTCAGAACCATTCTGTTGGCGTGGGTTGGAAAAAGAACTAGCCCACAGCTATGAAAATCTGGGAACTTGTGCTGCCACAAGTTGTCATGCGCAAGTCACAAACTGCTGTGGAAGTCTCTTTCCTTGCCTGGAAAGTTTGCGATTGCTGTACTGGATTCTGATGAGGATTAATGAGAAACAGGTTGTATCGAGTACAGTACTGTCCTTGGTTTATAGTTAATGGTTTACTCTTCTATCTCAGGTGTGTATGCCCACCCTCACAATGATCCTGTGCATAAAAAAGGCCCCCCCTTTTTTGTACTGGAGGCTGAACCCAGAGGCATTGTACCTCTAAACAACACTCCCAACCCTATTTTATTTTTTTATTTTGAGACAGGGTCTCACTAAGTTGCTGAGGCTGGCCTTGAATCCGAGATCCTCCAAGTTCTGGGATTGCAGGCATGCATCACCACACTCAGCTATATTTTGTTTGTTTTTATTTGTATGTTGTTATTGTTTCGAAACAGAGTCTTGCTAGGTTGCTGAGAGTCTCCCTATGTTGCTGAGGCTGGCTGCGAACCTGAGATACTCCTGTCTCGGCCTTCCAACTACTGGGATTGCAGATGTGTGCCACCACGCACGGCAGGGCTTTTTTATACCTCTCATTTCACACAGTACCTTGCTCATCTCTGAACACAGGACAGGCACCAAATAAATGGGACACTGGGCCATCAGCAAGTGTATCCAACATAGACAGTATATTGAACAGCAAACAGGTGCTCTCCAACTCACGACGGGGCGGTCCAGAGTAAACCCGCCATGAGAGGAAACTGTCTCAAACCCCAAGTGCACGGTATACACTACCCACTGTGCAGCCTGGCTTCCACCGCGGCACGTTGCGGGGTGTGGCTTGCTCCCCCTGTGATCCTAGCATCACGAGACAGGGCTGATTGCATAGCGCTAGCCTGGGAAGAGACCAAAACTCAAAATTGGAAGTATGATTTTTACTGAATGCACAAGGCTTTCACACCACCGTCAAGTTGAAGAATCAGCGTTAAGTCAGCCACGGAAGGCTGTGATTATAAATAGCACCCATTCACCTGCCTCTCAGCCATCAGCTGCCTCTGGGCTGATGTTTACTTCTTACTCTCCAACGGGCCACATATACAAAGGTGGTGTGTGTGTGTATGTGTGTGTGTGTGTGTGTGTGTGTGTGTGTGTGTGTGTGTTGCTGGGGATTGACCCAGGAGCACTCTACCACTGAGCTACTGAGCTACACCTGGCTTTATTTTATTTTAATAAAATAAAGCTACACCCCCAGCCCTTTTTTATTTTGAAACAGGGTCTTACTAAGTTGTGGAGGGCCTCCCTAAGTTGCTGAGACTGACCTTGAACCTACGATCTTCCTGTCTCAGTCTCCCAAGTATTTGGATTACAGGTGTGCACCACTGCTCCTGGCTTCATCTTATTCTTTATTGGTCTCTCTCTCTCTCTCTCTCTCTCTCTCTCTCTCTCTCTCTTTACTATTTCATTTATTTATCCCTGCACCGCACTCCCATTTCCATCCTTATTTTTTTAATTCATATGAAGGTAAAGAAGTATTCAATGTTGTATATATTTGCAAAGCTGGGTTACAATAAAAGACACAATATAAGGTTACAGTAATGGTTGGGGTGAGAAGGGGGTCATCTAATAAAAGTTATAGGCTCTTCCCCTAGAAAAATCCACCTGTATTTGTGCATACAATCTTGCGAGAAATTCTAGGGTTCAGGGACCCTACGGTCCTCTGTGGGCATTTTTGGAACCCCAAGTTCGCTACCTCTGTGTTACAAGAAAATGGTGAGAATTAGGAATATATTTATAATACAGAATCTTTTAAACAATTATAGCTTTTATTATTTTCAAAATTATTTTTTTAAAAACCCAAGCATGGTGGTGCATACCTGTAGTCCCAGTACTTGGGAGGCTGAAGCAAGAGGATCACAGGTTCGAGGCCAGCCTCAGCAACTTAGTGAGACCCTGATTCAAACTAAAAAATAAAATCAGCCTGGGGGTGTAGCATAGGGTAGAATGCCTTTGGGATCAATTATCAGTACCACAAAAATTCTTATTAGAATAAAAATTGCAAGAAGTTAGAAAATTTATATTTATGGATGGATAGGGCATTTGTCATTAGTGCAACATATATATTGGTTGTATAAGGTTTTGCAGAGGAAGAGGAAAATTACTTTTCTTTGTCATTTTTTTTTTTTTTGTACTGGGAATGGAACCCAGGGGCATTCTACCTCTGAGCTACACCCCCAGTTCTTTTTATTTTTGAAACAGGGTCTTGCTAGGTTGTGGAGAGCCTCAGTATTTGTTGAGGCTGTCCTTGAACCTGCAATCCTCCTGTCTCAGCTCCCAAGTACTTGGATTATGGGAGTGTGCCACCACACCCAGCTGGGAAAAATTTTGATGCCGAAAACTAAGGAGAAAAGTACTGAAGAGACACATTAGCCATGAGCCAGATTTAGCAAGTGATAACCTTTTTTCTCATTATTGCTTTAGCTCTTCTAAAAGAAAGAAATAAAAAAGAAAGAAAGAGAAGAAAAAGGAAAACTTAGAAGTTCCTTTCCTTGATTTTTCTCTCTTCCTGCCTACCATGGAGAAAACTATTGTTATTTTGGTATATATCTTTCTGATCTATGTTTTTATACTTGCAATGTATACAATCCTCAGTTTGTTTTATGATTTTTAAGCATATGTATTCTGAACCTTGCTTTTTAAGATTAATATTATGTTTTCAAGATCTACTCGTGTTGATAGGTATAGATTTAGTTTATTGGACTTAGTTACTGTACAATATCCGATGGTGTGAATATGTCATGTTATACCTGCTCCTTCCCAAGGGAGGGACATTGAGGGTCCCCTTGCCCAACTCTGCGCTGTAAGAAACAATACTGTCATGCACAACCAACCTTGCTACATTTCAGGTTACTTTTCGTAGAAATTACTTAATATATGATTGGTAAACGGGAAGGATGTTGGAACATAGAAGGCATGTTGGCTCATATACGATTTTTTTTCCAACCTGTTACTGGTTTTGTTTGTTTTGGTACTAGGGATTGAACCCAGCAGCATTCTACCTCTGAGCTACACCCTAGCCCTTTTTAATTTTTTGTTTTGAAACAGGATCTCGCTAGGTTGCTGAGAGTCTCCCTATATTGCTGAGGCTGTCCTTGAACCTGCAATCCTCCTGTCTCAGTCTCCCAAGTGCTGGAATTACAGGCATGCACCACCACGCCTGACCTTGTTACTATTTTAAAGTGATTAAAAGAGAAAATCTTAGCAATGAATAAAGACCGGGAGCTGAAAATCAACAGAAATGTCTTCCTTCAGAGTAATCAGTCGCAGGCTTAGAGGCTTCGAGGACCACTAAACTTTTTGCTGGTAAACTATCTCTTGAGCCAGGCATGGTGGAGCACGCCTTTAATCCCAGTGCTTGGGAGGCTGAGACAGGAGGATTGCAGGTTTGAGACCAGCCTCAATGTAGTGAGACACTCAGGGACTTAGTGAGATGCTATGTCAGGATAAAATATAGAAAAAAGGGCAAAGAGGTACAATGCTGAAGAAGAAGAAGAAGAAGAAGAAGAAGAAGAAGAAGAGGAGGAGGAGGAGGAGGAGGAGGAGGAGGAGGAGGAGGAGGACTCCCTGTTGATGCTGCAAGTACAGATAAGGAAAATTAAGAATCTGAGTGCATTTTTCCATGAATCCCTTAAAACAAGAGATCATTGAAGAAGACTTTCCTGGGCCATATATATTTTTTAATTTCAATGAAAATTAAAATTACTAGAGGCAACAGCTCATGTATACCCACCTGCCCAGGATGGAAGAAGCCCCCCGAGCATTAGGCTGCAAAGCATGGATATGTGGGATGCTAGGGACCAATGCCCATGGTACATGAATTCTGTTCTGTTGAGATTTTAAAAATAGTTTTGTTTTTGTGCTCAGATGACAAAATTCTATAGGTTTTGGTTACTGTGCTCCTGTTGTGTTTCTTCCCAGAAGTCTTGCTATTTTTCATGCAAGATTTTGCACTTTTTTTCTTAAGCACATGTGTAAGAGTTTCTCCGGGGTGTGTGCCAGGAGATGGAATGGCCAGGTCACCCAGGGTACACATTTTCAACTATTCTAGATTTTTCCAAATTGCTCTTCAAAGGGCTTTCACCAATTTACACTCCCACCAGGAGATGAGAGTCCTTATTTGCCTGCTTCTATGCTATTACCTTTTTATTTTGACCAATATTATGGCTATAAAATGCCTTCCATAGTTGGTTTACTTTGCATTTCCCCAATTGCTACTGAAGCTGAGCATATCTTTATATGCTTATGGGACATTTCAGTTTTCTCTTCTGGCTATTACCAGTTCAACTCTTCGTCAATTTTTAAGCTGAATTGTTTGTCTTTTTCTCATTTATTTTTAGGAATTTTAAACACATCCTCCATATGAATCCTTTGTCTATTAAATGTCTACTTTAAACTATCTTCCTGATTCCCTGCTTTCCAGAGAAACTCACTCTTTTTCCTTCCTTCCTTCCTTCCTTTCTTCCTTCCTTCCTTCCTTCCTTCCTTCCTTCCTTCCTTCCTTTCTTCCTTCCTTCCTTCCTTCCTTCCTTCCTTCCTTCCATACTGGGGATTGAACCCAGGAGCGTTCTACCTCTGAGCTACACCCCAACCCTATTTACTTGTTTATTTATTTTTGAAACAGGGTCTTGCTAAGTTGCTGAGGCTGGCCTTGAACCTGCGATCCTTCTGTTTCAGCCTTCCAAATACTGGAATGACAGGTGTGGGCCACTGCACCCAGCGAAGCCCATTTTCAAGAAGTATGCTCCACTATGAAATGTACTAGGTTGCTTTTTTTATTTTTATTTTTTCCTGGACTCTATCCTAGGCACCCGGGGGTTTAGATTATACAAGTGGGTGGTACAACTAGAAAAGTTTAAAACTTGGATGTTTATAAAGAATCTTCTTTTCATCCTCTTCTTACATCCATTCTCCTATTTATAAAACCTTTTCCATCTGTATAAGAATTTTCAAAACAGACAAAAAGGGTTATTCCTTCATCCTGACAACTGTTAGGCAGATTTATTTCTTTTGCCAGATTAATAAGAAAAAGATTTTTTGTGGAAAAAAACTCAGGAAGGTTAAACATCATATTTGAATGGATCCTGTATAGATGTCTTAAGCCCAAGAGAAAACAATATACTTTATTAAATTCCACGACTCTCATTCTTAAAATATTCAAGTCATAAGCAATCAATCATGCTTTTCTAACAAGTTACCTAAGAAAATGTTCTTTTAAAGTAAACAGTATTGAATTTCAGACTAAATTTTCAAAAGTGACATTCTGACTTAAAAGAAAAAAGTCCTAAATGAAAATACGTGGCGTTTGCCTGGAATTGAAAATTTAGTGTGTGAAAATGTGAGGAAAAGATCTAAGTGTTGGCAAAAAAATTGCAATAAAGTAAATGATGTGGTTTTCTCGGGGGTGATTTTGCAACTTGGAACATTCCAAAAAAAGAGTTACCGATCACTGAAAAAAAGAAAGTTTATTTCAGCTTCTAGCCCCGAAATGCTTGGCAGACATAAAACTCTTATGGATATTTAGATAAATTAAATTTATATTGACATTTTCTAAAAGTTGGACTAGGTTTCTAGTTGGTGTGGGCACGTGAAAAACAGAACGTTTTGAGGCGTTTAATTTTACTACTGATAGATATTGACATCGATCATCTGCTTTCTACACAATACTCTCAAAAGCTGAATCTTACTGAAATCTAGAATGTATCATTTTTTCTGATAAAAAGCAGCAGTTTTTTTTAAAAAAGTGGATCATTGAGTTATATGACCCAGCACCTCCACTTCTGGGTATACACCCCAAAGAATTAAAAGCAGGGACTCACACAGATACTTATCCACCGGTGTTCATTGTAGAGTTGCTCACAGCAGTTGAAAGGTAGAGACAACTCCAGGGTCCATCCACAGAGGAGCGGATCAACAAAAGTCTGGTATGCACACAACGGAATATTACTCACCCTTAAGCAGAAACGAAACTTTGAAATATGCCACAGGAGGGATGAACTTCAAGAGGATTATACTAAGTGAAATAAGCTAGTCACACACACACAAAAAGACAAATACCATGTTGATTCCGCTTATATGAAATATCTAGAATAAACAAATTTATAGAAATAGAAGGTAGATTAGAAGTTATCAAGGATGGGGGAGAGGGATCGGGGTTATTGTTTAACGGGTACAGTTTTTACCTGGGGAAGATGAAAAGATTTGGAAATAAAAAGTGGTGATGGTCGCACCACGTTGTGAAGATAATTAATGCTGCAAAATTGTAGACTTAAAAAGGGTTACAAAGCCAAAATTTATGCAAAATGTATTTACTGCAATAAAAATTTTTTGAAGAGGCTTCTTCCAGCTCCTCCCTCAATAAAGGAACAAATACTTACTGAAGAAAGTTTGCAGACTGGGGTGTAGCTCAGTGGGTACGGCGCTTGCCTAGCATGCACGAGGCCCTGGATTCAATCAGAGAGAGAGAGAGAGAGAGAGAGAGAGAGAGAGAGAGAGAATAAAAGCTTGGAAAACCTTTAAAGTAAAATAAAATCAAAACCACCTGTTACTTCACCATATAGCGATAACATAGATTCATATGGTGTGACTTTTTTTCTGGTTATATGTATATATGTACTCGGACACACACACAGGACTGTACAGTACAATAGTCTGCTTTTCTTACTCTATGTGTAAGAGTGAATAGAATCTAATCCTATGCATGAGCCCTAATTTATTTTTACTATCAACTCTGGCCAGATATGTAAAACCCTTTCGACATTTCCCCAATTTTAAATAACTTCATAGTGAACATCCTTGTGTACACCTGTTGTGAGCATCTGATTGTTTCCTTAGGAGAAATTCCTCAAAGCAAAATTACTGGGTCTGAGGATATGGATTAAAACAATCTTTTAATACATATGGACTATTAATTTGCCCTGCAGGAAATTATGCAACTGACGCTTTTCAGGAGCCAAGTACAAGAAGGTATCCTTACCAATGCTAAGTATTATGTACAATAGAAGGCTCTTCAAAATTGATAAGAATAAATTCCATAGAAATGTAATGGCATTGTACTGATGGTAGTATTGGTATAGAAAGGAAAATGGTAGCTTTTATAAATTAAAAAGGGATAAAGGAAACCTCCAGTGCATACTTGTCACAGGATTACAAGCCATTCTCTGACACCATTACCTGGAGGGAAACACCCTAGGATCTCTGCCCAGGGAGGTACTGGGGACCCCTCCTTAGACAGCCCTTCCTCAGCCATCCACGCCCCTCCAGCCACACCAAGAAGCACGTGTGGCACTTTTCTGCCCCTTGGTTTTTCCTTCTTCCTTTTCTTTGCCATGAAATCCTTTCCTTTGCTTCCTCAAGTACAGACCCATGCAGTCCTCAAAATCCCTCTTTATGGGACCTCCGTGGACCCAAGGCATAGCGGTTTGCACCATGAGGAAGGAGAGAAATTGTGGGTGCAAATTTGACCCACAAAGAGGAAGAAGTGGTGAGATCATTTTAAAGTAGGTTTTGAGGCCAGGCGTGGTGGCACACACCTGTAGTACCAATACTTGGGAGGCTGAGACAGGAGGATCGCAGGTTCGAGGCCAGCTTCAGCAACTTAGACCCTCAATAACTTAACGAGACCCTGTTTCAAAATAAAAATAAAATAGGGCTGGGGGTGTAGCTCAGAGGTAGTATGCTCCTGGGTTCAACCCATAGTACCCCCCCCAAAAAAGCCCAAAAACCTCACACCCAAAACTGCCATCTTCATATCCAGAGAGGGCTCCCTGGAAGCAAAGCCAGGTCTTCCAGAAACGTGGTCTCAGCCGGGCGTGGTGGCACACGCTTGTAATCCCAGTACTTGGGAGGCTGAGACCAGAGGATCACAAGTTTGCAGCCAGCCTCAGCAACTTAGTGAGACCCTTTCTCAAAATAAAAGAATAAAATAGGGCTGGGGGTATAGCTCTCAGGTAGCATGCCCCTGGGATCAATTCCCTGTAACACACACACACACACACACACACACACACACACACACACAAAGAAATGTGATGTCTTGCTGGGCATGGGGGCCCACACCTGTAATCCCAGCAACTCGGGAGGCTGAGGCAGGCAAGTTTGAGGCCAGACTGAGCAACTTAGTAAGACTCCATCTCAAAATGAAAAGTAAAAAGAGCTGGAGATGTAGCTTGATGGTAGAGGACCCCTGGGTGCAATCCTCAGTACCTCAAAACAAATAAACACACACACACACACACACACACACACAAACCGATGTGAAAATGTCACAGGAGGGCGTGGGGCTCAGAAAGAACTGACTGCTGAAGGGCGAACATCAAATGATCCTTTTGAAAAGAACGTAAGGACTTCCTCTTCCTTTTCTGAAAGTAAGGGGTTAAAAGTGCACAGAGGCGCCACCTGCACGTGGACGCAGCAGACACCCGAGGCTGCCCAGGCTGCGACTGACATCCTAATAGTAGGTGGCTTAGGAGATATTTTAATAACAAATGGCCGAGGATACATTCTCTTTAAAAGCGAATACACTTCCCTTGCATTCGTGGAACTACTGGCTCACCTCTCATTCTAATTCATTATGTTCATCTCTAATTATCCTAGCATTTTGCTTGGTTGTTTCATCCACAGTGGTCTATACAGGAACAGCCCTGGTTGGCGTGTTATACAGAGATGAAACTCACGTGGTCCTTGTCCTCAAAAACTCCTTGGGCTGAGCAAAGAAGAATCCCTGGCCCCTGCCAGATGTGGGGGCACATGTCTTCAATCTCAGTACTTGGGAGGCTGAGACAGGAGGACTGCAGATTCGAGGACAGACTCAGCAATGTGGCGAAACTCCCAGCAACTTAGCGAGACCCTGTTTCAAAACAAAACATTAAAAAAAAAAATAACGGCATAGTTCAGAAGTAGAATGCCCCTGGGTTTAATCCCCAAGTAACACACACACACACACACACACACACACACACACACACACACAAAATCACTGGCCCCCACAACCCCTATTCTCTCCTATATATTCCTGAAATCACAAATCACTCACACACACACACACACACACACACACACACACACGCACACACACCAAGAGGAAGGGAGGGGGAGAAAATGGTGTTCGATGAAAATACGTTTTCTTTGTTTTACTTTTTAAACAAAATATCATTCCATTTATTTACCCAACATCACATTAATTGATATCAGAAACAGCAATTTAGATAGAAACACCCATATGTCAAGAGATTTGGCTATGGGCATTTTTGCTGAAGAAAAAAGGACCCCAGGAAATAAATGAGAGAATTGGCAAAGATACCAGATCTGGAATCATTTTCTCTTGCTTTGATCGCCCTCCCAAGCCCCACAGATAGAGTAAATATTCTTCTTACTTCAGTAGGTGGTCTTGCTAAGGTGTGATTTGCAAGAAGCATAGAACCAAGTGTGTGGTTCCTACACTAACTGGAGCTTAAGGACTGATCCTTTCTTTCCTACTCCCTAACTTTTTATTTTATTTTATTTTATTTTATTTTATTTTATTTTATTTTATTTTATTGGTACTGGGATTGAACCCAGGGGCATTCAACCTCTGAGCTACACCCCCAGCCCATTTTATTTTTCATTTTGAAACAAGGTCTCCCTAGTTACTGGGTGCTGGCCTCAAACCTCAGCCTCCCAAGTCCCCTTTTCTACTCTTTAACTTCCGATTTTAATTTCATTTATTAGCAAACCAATTTAATAACAATATTCACCTCCTTTGATTGGATCATTTATTATTTCTATTACTTTACGTCCTTTCCTGATTTTTGTCCATATGGATTATGGATTTCACACTACTTTTATCCATAGCTTTACACATTTTCCTACACTTTTATGTTCTTTTCCACTTTTGTTCTTTTCCACATTTTTGAATGTATCTGCAGCTACCTTAATGCTTTTCCCCTGGAAAGGAGTAAGCCGTCAAACCTTCTTTAGCAGAATAATTCTTTTTAACAAACAAAATCTGTCTTGATGTAGGACATCCAGTCTGCCCTGGAGTGACCACCACACTAGTTGATTTCAACACCTACCCCTCTACTTTCCTATACAATGAAATTGTTTTTGGCATCTGAAATTTTAAACAATGCCATTATAAGCATCATTGTGTATAATTTTTAAAAATGATATTTTATAAATTATAATGAATTTTAATTCATCTGGATGAATTCTGAAAGGCATTTGTTTTTTCTGAGTGTGTGTGTGTGTGTGTGATATGTATTGCTATATGCATTCCAGAATGAACCAAATTTTATTGCCATCAACAGAACAGGAATCCTGTTTCCCTAAAGCCTGGCTAGCCAGCAATGAGTTTTCTCATTTCCTTTAACTCTTTTAATTTAACCAGCAAGAAATAATAACACAATGATTCCATTCGAATTTTTTTAAATTTCAGAAAAGGTTCATCAGATGTTGGCTTCTTATGTTTTATTTTATTTCATCCCTTTGCTTTTAACCTTTGTGTCTTGAAGACTGGTATTTGGTTCTGTTCTAATAAATTTGTGTAAATCCTTCATCCACTTCAGAGAGTAAGACTTTGCTTATCATTCATTTCAAATGTTTTTTATTACTATCTCATGTGATTTTTAGGAATCTAATTCCATCGACTACTTTTTTTGTTGCTTGAATAATCAAAATAATTTTCACACAGAATGGTACTATTCTTGCCCAGTTTTCCTGCTCTTATTATTAGTTTATCATTTAATCCATATACTGTTCATGACGGTAATGAATTTGAGGTCTAGGTCTAGTTAATTTTTTTCTTAATTTTTCCTTCATTCTGATTTCTAAGCATCCCAGAGCATTTGTCAAATAATTATTCCTTTTCCGTTTGCTTTGTTAATATTTATCATTTACCAATTCCTTACATAGAATAATCTACTTCTGTATTCTCTATTGTTTAAATTTGTTTCTGCATTTAAACAAAAACCATGGTGATATTAATTTTCTCATTTCCATTATTCTGTGCTTTCTAAAAATTTTCGGTAGGTGTGCATTTTGTTTTATTTTAGTTTGGTATTTCATAATGAGGAAAAAATCTTTAAAATTTTATCTGTCGTTCATACCTCTTTATTTTTCAGATATAACTTTGGAATAGTTTTGTCAGAGTTTTATAAGTATTTTATAGGTTTAGTTGAAAACCAATCAGGTTTAAAAATTAACTTGTGGGAAAATACATTCTTTTTATATTCAACCAGCGGCTATAACAGTTTTTCATCTTCCTTTACATTTCTTTTTAAAGTTTAGTGTTTTCTAGTTTTGCTTGCACATTTCAATCAAGGGAGATTCTAGAATACTATTTGTTTCTGGTCAGTACTGTGGACAGAACTGACTCAAACCAGTTATCAGTTGTTTGCTGGTTTTTTACTAGAAATGCCTTAGAATTTTGTGGTTTTCACCTTTATTACCTGCACATTCCTGAACTTTTTTTTTTAAATTCTTAGTTTCTTCAAGTTCAACTTAAATTAATGATTGTGGTTTGTATTTTATAGTATTGATTCTATAGTGCAATTTTGAAGCATCACTAGGATGACAACAATTTCCAAAGAAAGGCTAAACAATTTCGACAAAAAAGAATCTTTGGTTTTGCTTAGTTTTAAATGGAATGCTTCAAAATCTCTCTTTTAGAGACTGGTAGATTTTATCATGTTAAAGAAATAGTTTCCTGTTTCTATTTCTAAATGTTTTACCAGGAAAGACAATTGAATTTTATAAAATATTTTCATCTTCTGCTAAGAATTTTGTATCAATTTTATTTCAAAATTTATTTAAATCAGGCACTTTATTAAAAACTTTATTTTTATTAAGCTGATCATGTTATGATGATAAACTCTGTGGTGAACAATTCATTAAAATACTAACATATTTTATTTATGAATATTTTCATATTTTAAAAAGATCTGCCTAGAGAGATTTTTCCTTTTAATTAACAGTTTTTAGAATTTTTGCCCTCTAGAATAAACTCAAAAATATTTAACTTAAGCAGATTTCTCAAGTTGTCATTAGTTTTTATTTGAAGTTTTGAGAACATTTTCGGTGAACTCATTGTGGTGGGGACAGCAGTTTCTTGGCTAACTTTTTGGTTTCTTCCTTAGCTACTGGCCTATGCACATTCTCAGTCTCTTACTGTGTCATTGAAAATTCTGTAACTTTCATAACATCACCCATTTTACTTCAATATCCAGCTCATCACCACTGTAAATAGGCAACCGAACCCTTAATCATTTTTAGCCTTTTAAAATTCCTTTTCAGAATTTTATGTTTCTTAAAGATTTTTTCTCACTAAATTTGCTAGTAAATTTAATTCTTTAAAAATCTTTCAAAGTGGCAAAGCTCTGCTTTAGCGTGCCACAGAATCTTCCTTTTGTGAAAATTTCACAAAAATCAACTTATTGCTACAAGTATTATTTTTTCTTTGAACTTTACGCTTGGATCTTTATCTAGAAGTATATTTCTGGTTTTGAAATTTTTACTTTCCTTCTTAATAAAAACATTTAAAGCAATACATTTTCTCTAAGTATATTTTTCCTTTAAGTTCAAAGATTTGCTGGGTAGTATCTTAGTCTTCTGTATTTTAGAATGATTCATTTTTATATTTTAAATTTCTTTGACCAGGGGATATTAGAATTTTTGTTTCATTGGTATTTAGTTCTATTTTGCTTGTTTAAAATGAAGTATTATTATTATTATTATTATTATTATTTGCTGTAAGGTCCTACAATGTAGTATATATTTTTTTGGTATTTTTCTTTTATTAAAAATGTTCATTTTTTTCTACGAAATGTTTTCATTTTTGTTTTTCCCTTTAAATCCTCACCATAAAATTGTTCATTCACTCTTCTTAATTATGGTTTTTAGTTTTACAAATTTTTATTTCTTTTTTCCCTATTTCATCTGATTTTTATGGTGGGATTCTGCTACAGTTTTGTGTCTCTCACAATTTCCTCTTGCAATTCTAAGTACACAGGCATTTTTCATGTACTTGTTGCAATGTTTTGTAGTTCATATAAATTTAACACTTTTTGTTTTAATGATTATTTTCTTTTTATTGTGACATAACAAGCTCAATTCTATGCTCGACCCTTTTTGCCTAATATTCTACTTTGATAGCATAATGTATTTGTTTTTTTTTTTTTTTTTTTTTTT
>PVJS01048881.1:0-14883 GCA_004027185.1 Glis glis
CAACCTAGGGAGTAGTGGGGACACACAAGGGACTCCGGTTGATAATGGAGAACCCTCTGTGGGGCAAGGGAAGTGGTACAAGGGAAGGGGAAGGGCAAGAAAGAAGTGAATCAGTGGAATTACTGTCATAAACAACGTGTACATGTGAGAATATACCAACATCATTCTCGGTACTTCATATGGGTGGGGGGAGGCGGGGGGGACACTAAGAGCTGTGTGCATGTATGTTAACATCAAATAGATATTCATTGTGATGTGAGACTACAATGCACCAATAAAAGCATGTTAAAAAATAATTTTCCCCTCTGGAAAATAATATAACATAAAAAGAACTAAAATAATACAGTACAGTTGACTCTTGAATCACATGGGTTTGAACTGAGCAGGTTCACTTCTATGCAATCCCCCCCTTTTTTAGATTTGTGAAAGTTTTTTGAAAAAACTTTCAGGCTAACTGCATAGCCTAGAATATTTTTTAAAATTAAGAAAATGGTATGTCATGAATGCACAAAATACATGTAGATAATAGTCTATTTCATCATCTACTATCGTAAAATATACACAAATCTATTATAAAAAGTTAAATTTTATCAAATTTATGCACACTATTACAGGCCATATATGATGCAATCTGCCATCGAGAGAGATATAAATAAAGGTAAAGATGCAGTAGTAAGTCATAACTGCATAAAATTAACTGTTGTCCATACTGTACTACTGTAATAATTTTGTAGCCACCTCCCAGTGCTATTGTGGTGAGCTCATGGGTTGTAAGTATCCACTTAAAACTCCCTGTGACCCTAATCATTTCCACATGCCCAGCTCTGCTCTCTAGTAAATTGCTTATTGCAATAAAAAGTGCTCTCTTGTTATCTTTTCCAATGTATATAATACATTGAACATACAAAATATGTGTTAGTCAACTATTTGTGTCATCAGTAAGGCTCTCATCAATTGGAGGCTCTTAGGAAACTACTGGGGCATCAAAAGTTATACATGGAGCTGGGTGTGGTGGTGCATGCCTGAAATCCCAGTACTTGGGAGGCTGAAACAGGAGGATCACAGGTAGTGAGACCCTCATCAACCTGGCAATACCCTGTTTCAAAATAAAAAATAAAAATAGGGCTGGGGGTGTAGCTCAGAGGTAAAATGCCCCTGAGTTCAATCCCCAGTAACACACACACACACACACACACACACACACACACACACACAATGTTATACATGGGTTCCATGAGTAGCGGGAGCAGAGAGTGGACCCCAGAGCTCTGAGCATCCCAGTGCCACTGCCTCTGGCTGAGTTACCACCACACCCCAGGAGAGCTGCAGCTGCGCAGTCACCTCACAGCAGCAACACAGAGATTGGGAAGCTGCCCACCATACCACCTTCAGCACTGCAGACAGAAAACCTGGCGACATTGACAGCAGCACAGGGACTGGTGACCCAGACAGCCTCACATGCCAGGCCCCTGCGGTGGGGACAAGAAGGTCACAGCACAAAGGTTTGGGGAACAGTCAAATGGCCCAATATAAAAAAAACCAATGTGGTGTCATGGACAGGAATAACACCAAGGGAGGTGTATTTGTACACCAACCAGTCCTGGAGGTACCCGTGCAGTGCAGGAGGGGGCGAGATGTGGAGTGGATGTTGTGCAAGGAGAAGGGGCGCGGAGGCAGCAGATGTTACAGGCCTGGCGGAATTCCAGTTCAAGGCAGTAAATAAGCAGCAGACCATACTCCTGCAGATGCTGTCCACGTCTGCAGGGTTCTCCACACAGTTACCAGCACAATTACCAGAAGAGTGGGGGTAGGGAAAGAATGAGACACAGCAGGTGTTCCCTAAGGCCAGGCCCAGAGCCGCCACCCAACAACAGGTGTCTTTCTTCATGCAGAGACCTACCCCAGGATGTCAGTGTTCCTGGGCAGGGAGAAGCCATGGAGGGTGCCGACAACACGCCGACCAGTGAGACAGAATATGTGTGGGGGCTATTGACCACCATTCCACAGGGACCCTCCTTACCAAAGACAGCCTAGAAAGAAGGGGATGAGGCATGTCAAGGAGGTGAGACCTAGGGCCAGAAGCCCCCTCAGCATAGGTACTGCTATGACCTCAATTGCTGATGCAGATGCCCAGGAAACCCTAAACCATGGGATGGCAAGGAGATAAAGCAGCCCAGCATCAGCTGAGAATTCCTACGCTCCCACAGTCAAGAAGAGCGGGGCTGAGTAAACCTAAGTCTACCATCTCTACAATCATCATGGTCATCAACAACAAAAAATGAGTATGAAATCCCAACAATAAGAAATGAACAGAAGATTGGAGCTAAAGACCTTAAGGGCTTGCTTTTTGCCTGCACACGAGATAACTAGAACTATCTGCATTATCTATGCTGTATGGGTTTTTAAATTATTTTTACCTAAAATAGTAAGTTTTACCTCTTTTTGGTCACAAAAAGTAAGTGTGTGTGTGTGTGTGTGTGTGTGTGTGTTTAAAGCCTGCGTTTTCTCAATACACCTTTAAAGGTTTTTAAATTGTCTCATATCTGGCCATGTTGAAATTTGTAAGAAATTCATTTTAAATTTGTAATAAAATTTTGCAACTTGTTTTTAAGCCAACAAACTGCAAGCATCTCTTAATAATGGCATTAAGTAATTTTTTAAAAAGTTGTATGTGTATTGTCAACTGCTCAAGCCCCAGTATTGTTCGAGGGTCAATTCTAGTTAGAAACAGTGAAGAAATGGCTACTCAATTATTTAAACTTTGTTGTTTGAAACAGGATCTTTAAGATTTGATAAATTCTAAGAAAAACCTACAACTCTGAGTTGCAAAACAACTTAAAGAAGTTTATAAAGCTAATTAAATCAGATTCTCTTGAGTTTGGGAGAGACGAGACCCTCCTGGATAAGAATCATTACAAAAGAATTAAAAGACTGTTTTTTCGAGAAGCTGAGCAACCTTGCCAAATGTTTCTTCTATCCATTCCCAAACTCATTGGACCTTAATGCTTAAACTTTAATAAGTGTCAAATTTCTTTTGCATAAAATAATCTCATGACAAGCCATATTTTTAATGTTCAAGATTATTAACTACAGAAAATCCGATAATATAAAAAGGTTAGAAATAACTATATATCCAGCAGCTGGGGATTGCTTAAATTATGATGTATCCAAAGTGTTGAATACGCACCACAGATTATAAATTTAAGTGCCCAAGGGGACTAGGTAGACAACATAATTGAGTGCAGTGGGCCTGTGTTGGGAATTGAGAGGGAAGGAGATTGGTGATTTAAAGGGCAAATACTTCATCCAAGGAAGGTAGAAACTATTTGATTCCATTCAATTGTTGGCCTTGCAGAAAAGTGGGCCTAGTGTTGCCAGGCCTTCCTATTTCTAAAACTTTTTATTTAGAAAAAATTCAAATTTACAAAATGTTGCAAAAATAAGATATAGTGAAAAGAATACATATGCCCTTTAACCACATAGTTTTATTGAGAATATTGATGTCCATATTTTCTCTCTCTCTCTTTCTACGCGCACGCGTGCACACACACACACACACACACACACGCGCGCGCGCACAATTTTCTTCTACACCATTTGGGGGCATATAGTAGGTACTCATTAGATACTTATTAATGCATGGAACTAAACCTATTCTCAGAGACTGCACCGCTGCTCCCAGCACCTATTCCAGCTCTCTCCCCCCATCCCCTGCTTAGTTCTCCATTCTTTTATCAAGAAACAGTGTGGGTGCCCTCACACCCTGCAAGAAGTTAACAATACCTACTTGGTGCTGGGTCTTCGTCTTCATCATTGTCTTCGTCTTCTTTCTTGGTGGTACTGGGGATTAAACTCAGGGGCATTCTACCACTGAGCCATATCACCAGCCCTTCTTATTTTTGGAAACAGCATTTTACTAAGTTACTGAATGCTGGTCTTGAACCTGTGGTCCTCCTGTTTCAGCCTCCCCAAGTACTGGGATTACAGGCCTGTGCCACTTGAGCCCGCCCTCATCCCCACCCCTCCTACTTCTAAGCAAAGCTGCTTAGCTGTGAAGACCTTCTGCATAGCATGGAGGCTGAGGACAATCTTGGCCCACAAATATAGGCCCATAATGCCAAGTTTAAATTTTAAAAAATATACCTAATTACAATATCTCTAAAGGCATTTCATTTTTTTAAAAGAAGTCATTTGTAATCTGAACTATCATTTTAACATGAAAGCTATCATTCTCACTCAATCGTGTCAAGCTGGTCTTGGGGTTTCTGTCCTGGGAGGGAAAGGGGCACGATATGTGGTACCTGATGGTTTTCCACACGTCGAAGCCGTCCAGAGGCTTTGTGCCATTGGTGTGTCCCCCGGCCAGTTTCACAAGCGTTGGCAGCCAGTCAGAGATGTGGATGAGCTCCCGGCTCTTCACGCCCTTCTGCTTCAGCAAGGGGCTGGCCACAAAGCCCACCCCGCGAACGCCTCCTTCCCACAGGCTCCATTTCCGTCCTCGGAGGGGCCAGTTGTTGCCGCCAGCCAGAGTCTGCCCTCCGTTGTCTGAAACACAGTGAAGTCATGGCATGAGGAGTGTGAAAGCGGGCAGAATCAAAATGGAGTTGCTCATGTCAAGCCCTAACAAACAAAATTAATCATCAACAAGCTGAGATTGTGAAGGAGGGGATCTCATGCATATAGGCCTGATGACAAGAACCAAAAGACTGCCAGAACCACAACCTTGCACAAGGGCCACTGTGGCTTTACACAACAATATTCCTGCAAGGACATCTATCCAACAACTGTTGGAACAACCTTGGACTGGAGCCCCTCGTTATTGACCCCGGTAGCCAAGAATTATTGTTTCAAAATGACTCTGTAATCCTCCTCAGTTTTCCTTTGAACATGTCCCCTTGCTCCAGCCTCTTTGCAAAGCTCCTAGTTTACTATGACACCTGTATTCCCGTTGCCACGCTCCACTACTCCCAAATGAACGCATTAGCTTTGGAGAATCTGTTTGTTATTTAGGTGGAAAAGGACAATGTTAACTCTTAAATCCGCTCAAGAACAAAAAGCTTCTAGGTACATGCTTCTTAATGGTGCTTGAAGAATAAAAATTAGAACAGCTCCTTACCCCTCTCCTACTAAGTCACCTTCTCCCACCCAATACACTGCCTGCCATCACAGACATGACCAGGTCCATGACACATGTCTTCCATGCCTAGGGCCCCTGAAAACAAGGCAGTCTCCTGTGGATAGAGGCCCATACAGAGCAATTGACCCAGTGTCCAGTGCATGTGTGCAACTCTGTACAGCACGGAAGGATGAGCCCATGTGAGTTGGGCCTCACCTGGACCCTGAAAACAAACAAACCTCTGGTCACTTTCATTTGGTGACCTAAAGCTCTTAAGAATGAGGACAGCAGACCTTTGAATATTCTTCTTGGAAAATTTTTCTAACATTTAAACTGGTCACTGAATTAACATTCCACTCCTTGGTGATCTGAGCTCTTCAGTGTGAAAGTTAGAGATTTCTCCAGTGATTTAGAAATATCTCTGCAAACATCGTTGGGTGGAAAAAGTAAATTTGAGAGCAATTCCTCCCTCCTTCAGAGGACGGCAATATAAGGCTTCATCAAGTGCAACACCAGGGAAGAGAAGGTTTCTCTCCCATGAGCATGGAGGGGATGGGGGGACAGTGGTGAAGAAAGGGTGGAAGTCACAAGGGCGACAGAAGTTAGGTATCTCACAGGTCAGGTGAGGGCTCAGAGCTAGACATTAATTTGGAACTGTAAAAAACAAAAAATGATATTTCTTGTGTTCTGAGTATGTAAAACCATATTAGCTTCAAAAGTGCCCATACAGTTTGGTGACTTTATTTGGGATGGACCGGGGGGATTACTGAGGATTGAGCCCACATGTGCTCTACCACTGGGCTACATCTCCAGCCCTTTTTATTTTATTTTGAAACAGGGTCTCACTAGGTTGTCCAGGCTGGCCTTGAACCTGCACTCCATTTCCCTCAGCCTCCTGAGTTGCTCAGTTTATAGGTCTGTGCCACCACACCTGGCTTCTTAGGTGACTTTAGAGACGCATTTGAAATAACACTTATTTGCATGCATATTACACTTAAAATATTTTTTTGTGGTACTGGGGATTGAACCCTGGTGTGTTCTACCTCTGAGCTACACCTCCAGTCCTATTTTATTTTTAAATTTTGAAACAGGGTCTCACTAAGTTGCAGAGGTCCTTGCTAAGTAGCTGAGGCTGGCTGCCATCCTCCTGTCTCAGCTTTCCAAGTACTGGGATTATAGGCATGAGCCACCATGCCTGGTCAAAATATTTTTTTAAAAAAAGCTGTTGTCCAGATGAGCCACATGGGGGCAGTATGACAGACCTACTCTACAGATTGTCATACAGGAGTCTCCTCTAGTCAATAATGGAGATGTACCAAGACCCCTACAGGGTGCCTGAAACCTTGGATAGTACTAAACTCTGTATATACTATGTTTTTTCTACATATATATGTTTATAATAAAGTTTAATTTATAAATTAGGTACACTAAAAGATTAGCAACAATTACAATAAATACACCAATTATAACAACATATCATAATAGTTATGTGAAGCCAGGCACAGTGAAACACACCTTTCATCTCAGCTATTTAAAAGGCTGCTGTAGGAGGATTCCTTGAGCCCAGGAATATGAGACCAGTCTGAGCAACATAGCAAGACCCCATCACAATAAATAAATAAATAAATAAATAAAATCGATGTGCTCATTCTCTCTATATCAAAATATCTAATTTCCCAGTACTTGGGAGGCTGAGACAGGAGGATCACAGGTTGGAGGCCAGCATCAGTAACTTAGCAGGACCCTGTTTCAAAATAAAAAATAAAACAGGTGAAATAGGGCTGGGGGTATAGCTCAGAGGTAGAGTGCCCCTGGGTTCAATCCCCAGTATGCCCCCCAAACACACAATCTTACTGTACTGTATGTTGGACAAAGGGATGATTCATGCCCCAGGTAGGACTGAGTTGGATGGCACAAGATTTCATCACACTATGCAGAACAGTGTGCAATTTAAAATGTATGAATTGTTTATTTCTGGAATTTTCTATTTAATGTTTTTGGCCATGGTTGACCATAAGTAAATGCAACTGAGGAAAGCAAAATTGTGGATATGGGGGGGTCAATGTATATTGTGCGGGGTGCACCAGAGAGGAAAGAACATTTGTTAAGCACCATCTCCGCCCCAGGAATCCCTTGGATGTCATATGACCTCTCACAGAGCCTGTCTCTCACAGGCATGTGGGTATAGTCTGGGTCAGCAGAGCTGGAGTTGAAACCTGACCTCAGCTGCTCACTAGCTGAGTGGCCAGGGGTAGTATGCTACCTCAGTTTCCTCATCTTTAATGTGGAGATGATAATTCCTACTTCATGTATTATGGTGAGAATAAAATAACACTTATGATAATTTTTGGCAGGGCACCTGGCACAACCTATGTGCTCAATAAATGGTAGCTACTGTTTTTTTAACATTTACAACAACCCAAATGGTCTAGTCTTATTACTGTTTTATTGGGGGAAAAAGGTTTGTAAAGATCAAACAGCTAATAAGTGAAAAAGCTAGGATTCCAACCAGGCCTGTGTGACTGTCGGGCCTCTGCCTCTCCAGGACACACCTCTGATGTCCCTAGTGCAGAGTGGGTTACACATGTAGGCCACAGGAGCCCTGACTTCCCTGGGGAAGCCCCGGCCAGCCACAGCAGAGTGCTCTTCCTGCAAAAAAGCAGGAGAGCTATTTCAGGGTCAGGGTAATTCCCTTTGTTGCTGGTAGGGAAGGTCAAGGCTCTACTGCTGAGGTCCTCTGCTCTTCTCTGTGCTTCCTAGTGGGGCATGGAGAAGGGTGCTGAGCTAATCAGATGAAGGAAGTAACACTCTTCAGCATGTGAACAGGTGACAATCAGTCTCCTCACTTGATGCCACAGACTTACAAACTCTCAAGTCTCACCGTATCCGCTCTTCACCCAAAGCTCAAGGCCTAAGCATTCACCTGGGTGAGTTTATGAAATACACATTCCATTTCACATTCAGTACTCTATAGAGTATCAGACCCCCATGATCAAGTCAAAATTCCACGTGATCCAAAAATGCACCAGAAGGAGCTATTCACACTCCGCCTGTGAAGTCAAGAATGGCAGAAGCAGCGCTGCTCCTATTTCACTCAGTTGTCTGGATTACTATAAACCATGGATTCCTAAAAAGAAATTACTCAGCACCCCTTGGACACTTCCACCGTCCCCTTATTTTTATTTCAATGCCCCCCAATTGCACTGGAGGTTGCTATTGCCCCCTGGATAGGTCCAGTGTCCCCCACCCCAGAGTGGGGGGGGGATGGTATCCCTGACTTTGGGAATCTATGCAAATGATACTGGCTCAATGCTTTAGAGGATGCCAGTTGTCTCCATTTTAAATAGACATACTTCTTAAGATATATAAATGTGTCCTTTAGTTCCACAGTTTTGCTTGGTGCCTAATAAAAAATACTGGCTGATGATGGTGGTAGAAATAAGAGTGGAGATGATAGGATAAGGGCAGCTGGGTCTGGAATATGATCCTCGGAGCAGCTCCTCAGTTATGACTCAGAAGGGAAAATTCTCTGGGCTATGAAGAGGATTTGGCCACCGCTGTTACTGTAGGAGCTGGAAGGTATCTCCATGGATCATGGGGTGGGGCGAGGGGCTGACACAATGTGTGACTGTTTCTGCGATTAACTCATGGTGATGTTTTTGCCATTAGCAATGATAAGTGATTCTATCATCTGTAATCCATATGGCTTCCTCAATCAGTTTTTCAAGAGCACTATGGAGAGAAAGCACTGTCAACGGACACACCTGCAATTTCTCCTGACTCCCCTGTCACAGAGCCAGCTGCAGATGTGGCACAGAGAGAGTGCAATTCAGTCTCCCTTGGGGTGTGTGCATCCACAGGTGGCCCTTGGCTGATCCTCTCCATTTACCAGAAAGAGGGCAGAATCCACCGTGCTAGGCCTTTAGTTGGCTAAATTAATGAGAAACGGGGGCTATCGGTTCTAGTACAGTCTCCTAAGTACGTGAAAGAGTTCAACACAAAACTGATCAGAGTAACAACAAGAATAAAATAAACTCATTTGAAACAAGGTAGAAAAGAAGTTTCCTATATTCCTCACTTAAATCTGACATAAATTAAATTTTTTAAAAAATGGAAACACCACCATTTCAAACATATTTCTTCTCATTTTTCCCTCCTAATTTTCTACTTGGCCAGAGGTTTTTTTTTTTTTTCTTATTAAGAATACTTTTTCAAGAGAATTTTTTGTTTCATTTCCTGACCAACTTATGAAAAAATTTCCAATCAAAATAAGATGACTCCAGCTAACCAAGGAAGCTATGGAACTTCCCTCTCCCCCCGGGAAAGAGAGGTTTTTTTTCTTAAGCAACATTTTGGCAGAGGGAAAATCTAATTATAAAACCTTTGCTGTCTAGAAACAAAATGTCAAATTAAAACGAATGCTGCCATATGCAAATTATAAATCTTACTTTATTATTCACTATTAAATAAAAATAACTGTCAAAAAGTCATGGAAAAACATTGGTTTCCAAAGATCTGAGCAAAAACATTAAGTATATGACTATGATGCTGCATCGGTATCCAGCTGTTAAAAATTAAAATGAAACCATGACAACAACATTAATTCTTAGGATACTCCCCAGACAACTGAATGCTGTCGCGTGGCTGTGGAGGCTGCCTGAGCCATCAGTGTGTGTCCCTGCCTCACCGCCCCCAGATGTTTCACCCTGGGCTTTCCCAAGACCTGCACCTCACTCTGACTCTGGGATCATGGAAGGAAAGGTGAGGAAGGCTCCCACAGCCTCGTACAGGGCCTGGCTCCTCTCTGCACTGGGCACCCTGGCAAGTGTGACTGATGGACGAGAAGGCAATATCCTTTTTTTTTCTTTTAAAAAAGGATTTTATTGGTGCAATATAATTATACCTCATAGCGATATTCAAAATGATACATGCATACATGCACACAACATCTCCTGGTATATTTCCCTCCAAATCCAGGAGAAGCCTCTTAGTCCCTAAATAGTACCCGCCTGCTGATGGCTGATTCCTTTGGATTAATTTTTTATTACTAAAATGCAAATTGGAGACTTAACATATGCCTTAGTAGTCATCTAAAGGACCAGGCAAATTCAATTCTTTCCTGATGAAAGATTTTGGAGAAAATACCTATCCAGATACACTACTTACAACTTGATGTTCTTCTCAGATCTTTTTACTTCTTACTCTGCATTCAATCATCTCTGGCTGAATTGAATGTGCATTCAGTTCTGCTAAGTCTAGCTTTAGAATGGATTTCCAATCTACCCCCCATTCTCCAGCCCAGTGCCTCAGGTCAGGTACTCCTCTCACCAAGGTTCCTGGGGTAAAAAGCAAGTTACACTACTTCAATTTCTTCCAGAGGTGTCTTTGTAGAGTTCCAAACCAATCAGCCACATCTGTGCTTAAAGACCTGATTGCTTTCCAATCAGGAAAAAATTCAAACTTCAGCCCAACAGATAGAATTCTTCACATCTGGACCCAACCTACTCTCTGGGCATCAACAGCTGCCTGTCTGTCCCCTGTAAAAAGTGCGTATGCTTCAGTCACGTGGAGCTAAATTCCTCCTGCTGTTAGAATATGTCATGTCTTTTCATGCTTACTTTGCTTTTTACATGTTGGCTCCCTTGCCTAAAAATGCTCTTCCCCTTCTTTCCTGCCTGACTTAAATTTTAAGCCCCAGTTAAATGTCACATCTTTTGTGAACCTGTTGCTTAGTTCCCCACATCTTTGTCCTCTGTACTTCTGCTACACTTTATACCATTTCTACTGTGCTCATCTCTGTCTGTGGCTTTGTCTTCCCCATAACTCTGCCCCTCAAGGGCAAGAGTAATGTCTCACTGTCTGTATCCCAAGACCCAGTACAGGGTCTGCCAAAGAAAAGGGCTCAATGACTTGGGGGAACAAATAAATGGAGAAAAGGTCACTCGCTCCAAACAGAGGTTGGAGGCACTAAAACTTAACTTTGGTTGCTCCACAGTTTCTTCTGAGTCTTCATTCAGCCACTCCATGACCTTTAGGGCATTATTATACATACAGATGTTGCTTAATCTACAGGATGTTGTCAAGGGGGGAGGGGCCCAGGAGCCCAGTGAGGATTTAAGCAAGTATCAAACCTACAAATACCAGAATTGTATTTGTCCAGTCTGACACCTGGTCAATTACAGTGAAGTCAAAGGGGCTGTTTGAGAGCCTTTGAGGAAGCATTGGTCCTGACATGGAAGAGAGAATTACTTATTCTCCCCTCTAACATATCTGTCTTGAGTTCTGCCATGTGCCAGGGACCACTCCAGCTCTGGGAAAATGGCAGCCTACTAGACAGACAAGGTCTTCTCTCTCATGAGTGAGAAAGAATGGTAAGATCTCTCCATTGCTAGGAGGCAATGACTCAGACTTTCCGAGGAGCAGAAACCAGAATGACAGGACAGAGTCAGCCAGGTGACCATCAAGGAGCAGGAGATTCCAGGGCCTTATTCAATTACACATTAGAATGGTTAGGTGCTCTGCTTTGTTAAAAAGCTATATTCTTAAGAACATTCTGTTGCCAGAAGTTAAGGAAAACATGAGCTGAATGATGACTAGATATAAATCTACTTGTTTTGTGACTGTTAGGATAGGAATTTGGGGATACAGAAAAGAAAACAGTGAGTCTCAAAACAGAAGCCCCCATGAATCATTAGAATGCAGGAAATGCCTATAATTCATTGGAGTGCAAACAAGCAACTCCCTGGCAGTCCAACCCATGAGCTTGTGCCCAGGTCTTTGCCCTCAGAAAGTAGCATAACACAAGGGCACTACATAAGCGCAAGGAAAACTGCATGAAATTGCACAATTTCATCTTGACTCCACCTCTAGTTCAGCCTGTAACTACTGTCCCTCTATAAATATTAGAACCCCAGACCAAGGTGTTGCTTCTCCCTCTCTAGATAGCCTGCACTCTCTTGCACTTCCAGTGCATATTCCTTGCTTTCCTAAATAACTCTCTGTGCCTCAATACCTGAGACATGCTGAAATTACTTTCTGTTACATATATCCAGGACTCCATCTTCCTGTGTTGAGGTCCCCTTCACCGGGACCTCCTGGGACCCTCCTCCAGTGACACTATCAATTTCTCCATCATCCCTACTGCCACATTGCTAATTTCATTGAAATGTATTCAAGTGATAGGAGTGATACACTGTGAGTTGGGGCACTCAATCTCTGAGCCTAATTTTCTTCATTTGAAAAACAAAGATAGAGCCAGGTGTGGTGGTGCAAGCCTATAATCCAGTACTTGGGAGGCTGAGATAGGAGGATTTCAGGTTCAAAGCCAGTCTCAGCAACTTCATGAGACCCTCTGCAACTTAGCGAGACCCTGTTTCAAAATAAAAAATAAAATAAAATAGGGCTGGAGTATAGCTCAGAGGCAGAATGTCCCTGGGTTCAATCCCCATGACCACACACACACACACACACACACACAAAAGATAACAATACCCACCTTAATGTAGTGCCTGGCACAGAAGTAATGCTCAGTAAACATTAGCTATCTTCATAGCTACTAGCATCAGCAAACTATACTGACAAGAACAGGCTCCTATCTGGTGTTATTAAAGAGATGCTAGAGTTAGATATTATAGCTACATTCCCACACACCATGCTAGGAGCTCTTCTAGGTTACATTCTCTATGAGTAATTTCTTGAGAGCCATAAAAACACAGTGAGTTGTGATGGATTTTGTTGCTACTGGGGGACCCTAGGATGACTCCTTTCTGTTTCCATGAGTTTAAATGAAGCACATCAGTGATCAAAGAAAGAGAATTCATAATGCTATCCTGGGATTCAAATGAAGAAGCAAAAACTGAATATCCATTCAGATATTCATCTGAATATTTGGAGGGGTTTAAAATGGTTAGTGCACTGAAGGCACTAACCCTAAGCAGACTTTTCATCTTGATAAACAGCAGGAGCAATGGGAGGGCTCCTGATGAGCCAGTGAGAGGAGGACTCTGGAGGGGTGGTTTTGGCAGCCAGACACCAAGTAACTGATGGAGCCACCAAAAGAGTTAAGATAAAGGGAGATGGATGCAGGGAAAGGCCAAACAGGAACATGGGGATTACAAAGTAAGGGATTAGGAAGGGACGTAGTAAAAGATGTCCTTATTTTCATGGGGCTAATGTCATTGCTTACGATGATGAGATACCAATGAGATTTTATCTCTCCTTTAAAATTTATGAAGGATGAAAAGACTCCAAAGCTTGTTGAAAGATTGAAAACATTTGTTCCCTAAAAGTTAAAATGGAACTGGGAACTGGAAAAGTGTTCTAATTTATAATGTACTGGTAGGCAAATGACTTTTTCCCTATAATTTAAAGCATAAGTAGTCACAGATCTTGGAGATCTGTGGATGAAAGCTGTAAGATAAGAACAAAATGTGCTATGAGGTGCTCTAATATTCTAGATTCCCCTCATAACTAATACAGAAGGACCATGTTTGGTGTATTCAGGGCAAGCAAAATTACCAAATATTTGTTTTATTCTTTTTTTTTACAACTAAAATTCTTCCTGTTTTTCCTTGATCTTGAAAGAATTCTTGATGTTTTTTTTTTTACCAATTTCAGGGCAAGCCAACATTTTTTTGGCACTCTGAGGGGGTATTATAGTTTGCTCACAAATTATTTGACTCCCCTCCAGACCTAAAACCCATCTAGGGTAGCCAGATAGATTTTTACTAGGCTATTTATTGTACAGTAATGCCAAATTGAGAAGTAAGAGATGAGAAAATTATCATAAAAGCACTTGAGAGTCTGGCAAGTTCAAGGACAGCAAGAGAAAACTGAAAGTAATATCAACTGATAGAAAGGAAGCAGAATTGTGGTTTCAAAATAATGGGTATAAGCTGGGAGTGGTGGCTCACGCTTGTAATCCTAGTACTTGGGAGGCTGATACAGGAGGATCACAGGTTTGCGGCCAGCCTCAGCTGCTTCGTGAGCCCCTCTGCAACTTAGTGAGACCCTGTTTCAAAATAAAGAATAAAAAACAGGGCTGGGGGTGTAGCTCATAGGTAATGCCACTGAGTTCAATCCCCAGTACCGCAAAAAAAAAAAATGGGTGTACTACTTCTATGACGAGAAAGATGGGAATTGAGGTCAATGATTTTTCAGAGGGTGTTAAACAAGAGAAAGCTAGCATATTCTATGTGGGCAAGCACCAACTGTTTTAATTTGTCTTTATGTTTCTAAACAAATAATACAAATTAAATGTTCTAAATTTTACCTAATTATTGTTAAATACTACAAGTTAAATGTTCAGCATTTTGCTGAAGAGATATTTATGAGTAGCAAGATATGTTTGTAGGGTTACTCAGAAAAATCAATAAACTGTGAATTGTGCTGCTATGAACATGGGTATGCATATATTACTGTAGTTTTCTGGTTTCAATCCCTTTGGTATGATACCCAGTAGTGGTATAGCCGGATCATATGGTGGGTCCATTCCCAGTTTTCTGAGGAATTTCCACACTGATCTCCATAGTGGTTGAACTAGTTTGCAATCCCACCAACAGTGTAGAAGAGTCCCAATTTCCCCATATCCTCGCCAATATTTGTTGTTGTTTGACTTCTTAATGATTGCCATTATAATTGGGGTCAGATGAAATCTTAGAGTAGTTTTGATTTGCATCTCCCTGATTGCTAATGATGTTGAACATTTTTTCATGTATCTATTGGCCATTTGTATCTCTTCTTTCGTGAAGTGTCTATTCATTTCAGTT
>PVJS01048882.1:0-14883 GCA_004027185.1 Glis glis
GGGGGAGGAGGGACGGGCGGGAAGAAAGGAAGAAGAGTTGTTCAGACACTGCGGTTAGTAGGAGTGGAGCTGTAGGAATTTAATAAAAGATGCTTTTAATTGAAATCAGTAGAAAAGTCATTGTTTCTTAAAGATTTCCTGACCAAAGGGTATTTTGAAATATTAATGTTTGCAATAATAATAAATGGTGTTTGCATTTTTATTAAAGCATGATTTCTAAAATAAGGAATATTGCTGAAGTTTGTTTACTTAAATATTCAAAAAAGAAAATCTGCATGGTCCTTATAGTTGCTAATACCCTCCTCTCATAATGGTTCTTACTTTCATTATAATGCGAACTGGAATGCGGTGGGGGGGGAATGCAAAGACACCGTGAAATGTTTTAATGCCAGGATTTTTCCCAAAATATGACTGAAAAAAAAAAAAGGCAGCAGCCGAAGTTTGGGGAGGAGGGAGGGAGAGCGAGCAAACAGAGGGTGAAAAAACCCTGCAGTGGGGAGAAACAAAATATGTGTATGATCCTCAAACTAGAAATCATTCAGGCAGAAAGTTTTGTGTGAAAGAATGGAGGAGGTGGGGGATTTTCCAGATTGAAAAATAAAAAGTAACTACGTCAGTGATGGAGGTTCATCCTGCAGGCAAAAGCTCTGTGGCTGTTGCAGGGGAGGACTAGTTTGGTATTCTGAGTTTTCAGCTGCTGATGCCCCACACTGACATCTTTAAAAACTGCAGTTAAGAGGAGGGAGTCAGATTGATTCGCAGCATCACAGAAAATACCACCGGCCCCATTAAGTGACAGTATTTTCCATTGCCCGGTGCTTCTTTTGAAAATGATGCCCTTTAAGAGTTTCTTCATGCCTTGGAAAACGTAAGAGTCCACTATGAAAAACATTAGACAAATATAAGTCTGCTAAGTATTACCATATACCTCTTACTGTATTTTGCATATGATAATGAACTTTCCCCCTAAGGTATTCTCATTGTTTGATTAAAACAAACTAAAACAAAAGCAAGCACACAAAAAAATCCATAGTCATCCTTGCCAGTAGGGAACCAGCAGATTCCTGTTGCTCAGGGTTTACAAAGGCCTGAACCATACAAAGAAGGAAGGTGATGGAAAATTTGCTCCAAAATGATTCAGCTGCTTGTGAGTTTATTTGTACAAAGAATCGACACATAGAGTAACTAATGCTTAGGAACTCATTCCATGAGTAAGGAGAAAATTACCTACTCTGCCGGATGGATATTTATTCAATGCTGATTCAATTTCTATCATTTTTTTTCTGGTATATGAGTATTCTGGTTTGCAGATACAAATCTTTGAGGTAAAATTCAAGATTCATGGTTGGCTCAATAATTTTATTCCTCATTAGGAATAAAAGTAAAAGGTAATTTTATTTATTTATTTATTTATTTTTGTAAAATACCATATGATCCTTCCAATGTCAATCTGGAGGTAGTTTGGAACTAGCCCAGCTCAGAAGCACGCTCTCCAAGGTCCTCCTTTAGGGCAGGTCTGGCACCCTCTGACAGTGTTTCAAACCCTGTGAAGACACAAGGCTTTGGCAAGAGAATATATAATTTGACAGATCAACTGTTTTGATTCCTTGGTTTGTTTTCCACAAAGTTTGCCACTTTCTCTTTGTATGTTCTTCCAGCCCTTGCCCCAGCCCTCACCCCAGTCACTCCATAGTGAAATTGTAGGATCTTGCAAAAGCTTAAATGCTCTAGGTCTAAACTCCCCAGGCTGTCCTTGTTCCCTGAAGCCTTTGAGGTGGGAAAATACCTTGTAACAGGTAGAAGGAGAACCAGGAATAGTTGCTCTTGTTTCTGTCTTGCCATGTTGAGAAAAAGACTACACACCCAGAATTTTAAGTAACACTTTGTTCTTCACTAAGCATTGTGGCAAGGAGAGAGATTGCTCAGCAGCTGGAGGCTGGGTGTTTCCACACTTCTGTTCCTTAATATATCAAAATTACAGACTCATTTTTATATGTGAATGCATCTTAGACCCTTCCCAGTGATGAGCCTGGCATGGTGGCACACTCCTATAATACCAGCACTTGGGAGGCTGAGACAAGGGGATCAAAGGTTTGTGGCCAGCCTCAGAAATTTAGCAAGGCCCTCAACAACTTAGTGAGACCCCGTTTCAAAATAAAAAATAAAATAGAGCTGGGCATGGTAATGCACACTTGTAATCCCAGTACTTGGGAGGCTGAGACCAGAGGATCCAGGTTCGCGGCCAACCTCAGCTATTTAGTGAGGCCTGCCACAACTTAGTGAGACCCTGTTTCAAAATAAAGAATAAAAATTAGGGCTGGGGGTGTAGGTAGGAGGTAGAATGCTCCTGGGTCTAATCCCCAGTACTGCAAAATAAAATAAAATAAAATAAAATAAAATAAAATAAAATAAAATAATAAAATAAAATATAAAATAATATAAATTAAATAAAATAATAAAATAAAATAGAGCTGGAGTGTAGCTCAGAGGTAGAATGGGTCCAATCCCCAGTACCAAACACACCCACAAAAAAGGGGGTTGGGGGTGGAGGAAGAGCTTTGTGATAATAAGGGACAGGGGGAAGGAGAAAAATGGTAGTCAAATTAAAAAAGGCTACTGGAAAAGGACGGTAATAGTCCTCGGTGAGTCTTTCAGGAATCTTATTAGATCTTTCACCTCTTTGTACCTCAGTTATTTCAAGTAAAGTGGGCACGATATACACCCAACTCACAAGGAAATTGTGACATGCTCAGATTATTTCTGACATGAAAACTGGCTAAATAGATCTCTCATTTTGATGAGACTCTTAACTTTATTTCTCTAAGAAATGACACATCATTCTGCTTAAATACAGAGGGTTGGTTTCTTCATCAGCCACTAACTAGATACATATCATTTCATTGCTCTAGGCCTTCATCTGTATTAATCCATTAATTCATTCAACATCTAATACCTGCCATATGCTTGGCATTTGAGTATAGTGAAATCCAAGCAAAATAAAGAAGGAAATTGAGGGGGGGTAAATAATGTGACAAAGTTATAGCGACATGGTCCAGCTGAGATTTGGACCCCAGGGTCTAAGCTCATAATCACTATACTCTTCCAGCTACATCAAACTCACTTCTTCCCTTTATAGCTAATTTCTCTGCCTCAACATATTGTGGCTTTTGTATCTCTTTTCTCATTAGTAGCTTCAGGGTTTCATTTGCTATGGGATGAGTCTATGAATCACTGATTTGGTTGGCTGAATAACAAGTTTGGTTGGGCAGTTATAAGGGGGAGATCTAGGCTGTTTACCTTAAGTAAACAGAAACAGTATATTCAAAGGAGAGTGTAAAATATAATCAAGGAGGGAATTCCAAGATTGATGCCAAATAAAGAGTCAGGGTAGAAGATGCATTCAAAATATACTTGATATAGTCAGCCAGAGGTCAGAACAGAGCAACAACGTGGACCAGTAGTTTGAAGAGGGATAATATGAGGTCTTAAGAGTTGATTCCAAGGACTACAAGCTGGGGTGAGGATCAGGTTGAGGTGGGTTGAGGTGAGTGCTTCAGGGCATAGCTGGAAATGGAGTAAGGCTGTCCAGCGCCACACTTTTGATACTGGCAGAGTTCAGTTAGCTAAGAGGCACCAAGCTAGGCAAGGCACACACACCGCAGCATATTACATCAAGCATCTTTTGGTTATGTCCAATGAACTTTTCATCTTCATTGACTTTTGGGTCCACCTGACACTGCATACTCATTCCTACCATTTCTTAAAGCTGTCTTTATCAAGTCCCCTCACCTATTTCTTCTCTGCTGGCTCCTCATTTTCCATAGCAGATGGGTTGAAGTAGCAAAACAGTAGTTCACAGCAGGTTACGCTGGACATTTCCCTGTGTCCCACATGAGCCCCCTGGTAGCACCATATGTCTATGGAACCTGTTCTGATTCTCCATCATGAAAGCTCTGTCCTCTAAGCCAAATAGAAAAAAATAAAACAAGAAAGCTCACATTTGTATAGCTCTGTCTAAGCTGCAAAGTGCTGTCATGCATATGGTCTCATTTTATTGTAGCAAAATACTCTGAGATATGCGCAATAATAGTTATTATTTTAATTCCCACTTAGCACATGGAGATCTTATATCACACAGCTAGTTAGTAGTTGGAACAGGTACTGAAAACTTCTTATTCTAAATCCCACACCAGGGGTCGGGCGTGGTGGCGCATGCTTGTAATCCCAGTACTTGGGAGACTGAGACAGGAGGATCGCAGGTTCGCGGCCAGCCTCAGCTACTTAGTGAGGCCCTCCACAACTTAGTGAGTCCCTGTTTCAAAATAAAGAATAAAAAAACAGGGCTGGGGGTATAGCTAGGAGGTAGAATGCCCCTGGGTTCAATCCTTAGTAGTGCAAAAAAAAAAAAAGTAAATCCCATATGAGATAATCTAGAATTCCGATTGGTCTTCCAGACCTCTGTACATAAAGACCATGGTACATAAAGACATTCGATGTCCTATTCTTTCCTTCACATGTTGTCTTCAAAATATTTGATTCAAACCCTTAATTTTAACCATCATTTTATGTATGTGACTGTTATTTTCATGTTCCTAGCCTCACCATCATAAGCTTCAGAGTCATATTTGTAGTTTCTTTTTTTACACTTTTATTGGTACATTATAATTATGCATCATAGTGAGATTCAAAGTGACACAAACATATATGCACACGGCACTTGGTGTATTTCCCTCCACATCCCACCACACTCCCCACTTCTTCCACCCCACACATGTTAGTGAGATATAACATTATTTGAACTGTTCCCTTCCTCAGTCCTCCAGTTTCTTACTGGACACTGTCATCTGGTTGGATAAAAGGTTGAACATATAAATGCATAAGTTGACTTCCTCCATTCTGTAAGAGACTGCTTCTCCTCTTACATTCTTAATTACCAATCTCACAAGGTGTCTCATCTTCCAAACTAGCAAACTCAGAAGCATTTTATTATCACTCTTCTTTGCTGGCTTTGCTTCATCTTCCCAATGCTAAGGGCTCAGATCTTAGAGTTTACTTCCTCTGTACACTCATTTCTTGGTAATTCCAATCCCAGGGCTGTGAGTAGTATCTAGGTGCCAATGCTTTTGTATTTATATATTTAGCCCTGATTTATCTCCTGAACTCGAGCTTGTATATACAACTCCCTACTCAATATCTGCACTTAAATATAAAGCAAATGTAGACATTTAACTTAGCATGTCCAAAGTAGAATTCAGACTTTTAGCACCAAGAGGCTCTCTTCCCTTGTGTTACCCATATTAGCAGTAGCAACTACATTCCCTTAGTTCCTCAGGATAAGAATCTTATTTTGTTTATATATTTTACACATCCAGCACATCTAATTCATGAACAAACATTGCTCTACTTTCAAAATATTTTCCATGTCCAACTACTTCACAACACTTCTGCAGATACCACCTTAATTTAACCCATCAGTGTATTTCATTTGGGCATTACGGTAGCCTCCTAATTTGTCTCCTAGCCCCTATTTCTCCAGATAGCTGCCATCATAATACTTTCAAAAGATAAATTTGGTCACATTCCGTTCTCAAAAACTTTCAGTAGCTCCCCTCACACTTAGAAGTCCTTCCCTTATTCTACAGTACCATGGCAACCTATCCAAACTTATTTCCCAACACTCTCCTCCTACTTTTTTCTATTCCATTCACATTGGCCTTCTTGCTGTCTGTAAAACAACTAAACACAATTCTACCTTTGCACTTGCTATTATTTATCACTGAAATATTCTTCCCAGATTTTCTCCCATTTCAACTCCTCAAATACTATTTTTTCAAAAGGGCCTTCTCTAACAATCCAAACTAGCTAAAATTGCTAATTTTCAATGCATTATCAGTCTTTATTCTTTTACTCTGCCCTATTTTTCTTCACAGCACTTTTCTCCTCTTGGAGATATCATTAATTATATCTATTCTTATATTCTATTCCCAGAGGCAATCATTTTCAATGATATTTGCATTTCCTTTGGGTAGATTCTCTTCATTTCTAAATAATAAGCAGACATTACTAATGGTTGATTTATAAAATAGACCATCAGTTGACTTCCTGTTATAACAGATGATAATTGTGTTCTTTTACATCATCCTCTCAATGCCATAGCCTTTTGTTAGTCACTCAGCCATTAATATGATTAGGTAAATATTTTTCACCGATAAGTTAGTACCACAAATGAGTATGCTTCTTCTTTTGCATATTTTTTTTTGTGGTACTGAAGATTGAACCCAGAGGCATTCTATCTCTGAGCTACACCCCCAGCCCTATTTTATTTTTTATTTTGAAGCAGGGTCTCACTAAATTGCTGAGGGCTTCATTATCAGTTGCTGAGGCTGGCCTCAAACGTGTGATCATCCTGTCTCAGCATCCCAAGTATTGGGATTACAGGCATGCACCATCATGCCTGGCTTGCATAATTCTTAACTTCCTCTGGAGAAGATGGTAGGAACCACCATAAAGGAGAAAAATATGGTTGCATGCAAAAGAATAAGAATCACATCAACATCAGATTTCTCATCAGCAAATCCAGATGGTAGAGATCAATGGAACAAGCCTTCAAAGATTGCAATAAAAATAAATTTCAGTCTGTGAGTCTATATCAATACAAAATATTAATGAAAAATGAAGGGCAAAGTAAAGATATTTCTAGATGTGCATAGACTCAGGAAGATTGCTTTCCATGTACTTTTTCTGTAAATAAAAATATTTTCAGAGACTTGTACCCCGATAGTACTACAACTCACAAGGAATTCTCAAAGAGTAGGAAGATTGGTGATTTAGGAAACACTGGAAATAATATAATATTGATTTCTTAGTACCAGAGATAAGAAGCAGGTATAGAAATAAATCAGTAGAAATTAGATGATTTAACAAATAGTATAATTTAAAAGGTAGATAATTCTAGTGACAGTGACCTAGATGTCTCCATTTGTTTTTCCTATAGTTTATATAGGAATCTAAAAATAAAAATAAAATGCCTCTATAAATTATAAGAAAACAAAAGCTATCACATATATTTCGGTCCAAATATGAAGTCAGTTATAATATGACATTATTTTGAGCAATTTTGGATGAAGTTTAAGAAAATGTCTTAGCCAGGTGTGGTGGTGCACGCCTGTAATCTCAGTACGTGGGAGGCTGACAGGAGGATTGCAGGTTCGAGGACTGCCTCAGCAAGTAGTGAGACTCTCATCAACCTAGCAAGACTCTGTTTCAAATAAAAATAAAAATAGGGCTGGGGGTGTAGCTCAGAGGTAGAATACCCCTGAGTTCAATCCCCGGTACCACAAAAAAGATCTTTCATTTCTATTTTTTCTAAATTATTTTTTGATTGAAGATTAATACTATAGGAATATTTATTCTTTAAATACTCACCATTCTACCGGGTCCAACAGTGAATACTATTTACCTACTCATAATGACGTAAATGCAATTTATTGATTTCACAATCAATCGATTTTAAAATCAAGCTATAGACCAAGCATGAATGACTAAATTAGGTTTACCTAACAGAATGTAAATGTCCGGAGGCCTAACATGTAAAAGTGGTGATAGAGCATTCAGAATGTGGGAGATAAAAGAGAGGGCTTCAGAGGGGAAAGGAGAAGTGTTGTATAATATAGAAGCCTCCATTCATTCATTTCATATGGTAAAAGGTTGAGAGAACCAGTACAAAGTTGAAGAAAAAACAAAGTTTAGTTATAGTATGTATTTTTATTTGGTCATAGTCTATATATTGTTTATATATGTTATTTATTATATATATTTTGAACATATATATTATTTATAATGTTGGGAAAGAACCCCAAAAGTAGTAGAAGTACTACAATTAGTGGTTGAAATAAAGGGGAAAGAGTTAATTAGATAATTTCTCATGTTTCATAAAGGACAGTTTTATGTTATTTGAAATTGGTAAATCAAGAAGGAAAAGTATATTGTCTAAAATTAAGAAAGGAGCTGGGCGTGGTGGTGGATGCCTGTAATCCCAGTATTTGGGGGGCTGAGACAGGAGGATTGCAGGTTCGAGAACAGCCTCACCAAGTAGTGAGACTCTCATCAATGTAGTGAGACCATTTCCAAACAAAAAATAAAACAAGGCTGGGATGTAGCTGGAAGGGAGAATGCCTCGTGGGTCTATCCCCAGTACCTCAAAAAATAAATGAATAAGTAAAATAAAAATAAAATTAAGAAAGGTTGTAAACATCTAGAAGAACTTAAAACAAATATTTAAAGATGGCTACTTATTGGAAGGATAAAGAGACTAAGCTGCAAGATATAATTATTTTTAATTGTTTTATTATTGTGTTCATGTAAATGTACTTATCTCCTTAAAAAGAATGGAGATAACAGCATTACTCCAAAATGCTTTTAAGCAGGCACTCCTGGTTTGCGTGGGCTGCTATGTTCTCTCTCCAGTGTCCTATCTCACATTGCCTTGGCAGTTCTAAAAACTTTCTTATTCAGCCTACAAAAATGATATCAACTTTCATAGTGGAGAAAGAAAAAAAGATACCCCAAGATGAATTTTTAACCTGTTTGTCTTTCTAGGCAATGCTAAGGAGAGAAATTAAGATTAAACTTGAAAAATAAGATGTGAGAGCTGACATCTTGATAGGAGGTCTATTGGAGCCACTATTTTAATAATAAAATTATGATTAGGGCAGAGCCACTTTTGGAATAGTGGAGTAAGGAACTCTGAAAATATACTCCCCTACAAAAACAGCAAGAACACTAGAAAACATTGTCAAGGTAAATATTTTTTGGAACCCTGGAAATTAACCAAAGACCTGCAACAATCTGAGGAGCATTTATTCAACAAAAAATGGCTAAAACTCAGTAAGAAAAGCAAACTTGGTGACAATTAACTTGACCTCTTCCTATCCCTATATCCCTTGCCCTACAGCAGCCTCAATGGTGAAATCTACCATACTTTCAAAAAGCATTAACACTAATCGTTCTCAAAGTCTTCCAAAAAAAAATGAAACAGGTAAGATTTCTCTATGAAGCCAATTTTACTCAAATATCTACTCCAAACAAAGACAGGACAAAACAGAAATCTACACATCAGTATCTCTTATGAATATAGTCACAAGATATTCTCAATAAAATATTAGCAAGCCAATCCTGGGAATGTATTCTGTCTGATGACCCAGTGAGATTTGTTCCAAATGCAAGGTTGGTTCAGCACATGAAATTTAATGAATGTAATACACCATTTTTATAGAATAAAAAACAAATTCACACAATCATCTTAATAGACATAGAAAGGGTATTTGATAAAATCTAACAATATTTCATGAAAAACTCCAACAAATTAGGATTAGAAGGGAATTTTTTTCAAATTGATAAAGGCTATCTATGAAAAACCCACAGCTAAGATCATATTTAATGGAAAAATACTGAAAGCTTTTCTTCAAAGATCAGGGAAAAGACAAGAATATCTGCTTTCATTGTATTTGAAATCCCAGCCAAAGCAATTAGGCAATGAAAAGAAATAAAAAACATTCACATTGGAAAGGAAAAAGTAACTACTCCTATTTGAAAATGACATGATCTTGAATGTTAAAAATCCTGAGAAGAACAAACACATGCATAATTAGAATTAATAGAGTTCAGCAGGTGTTTAGGATATAAGAGCAGTACCCCCAAACCAATTGGATTTCTATTACTGACACGGAACAATATAAAATTAATATATAAAATGAAATTAAGGAAAAATCCACTAGAATAAGATAATTAGGAATAAATTTAATAAATGTAATACTTAGACAATGAAAATTATAAAACATCATTGAAAGAAATACCTAAATAAAATAAATAAAAACATATTCCATGTTCATGGATTGGAAACCTTAATATTATGGAAGGCAATTCTCCCCCCAAATGATCTGTAAGATCAAGCAATCTGTATCAAAACTCTAGCTATGTTTGGGGGGAAATAAACAATATTATTCTAAAATTTATATGGAAGTGCAAGACCCAGAATAGCCAAAAAAAAAAAAAACTTGAAAGAGAAAAAAAAAAGTGTTGGAGACTCACACTTCTTCATTTCAAAACTTAATACAAAGCCGGGCATGGTGGCGCACGCTTGTAATCCCAGTACTTGGGAGGCTGAGACTGGAAGATCCAGGTTCGCGGCTAACCTCAGCTACTTAGTGAGGCCCTCTGCAACTTAGTGAGACCCTGTTTCAAAATAAAGAATAAAAAAATAGGGCTGGGGGTGTAGCTCGGAGGTAGAATGCCCCTGGGTTCAATCCCCAGTACCACAAAAAAAAAAAACTTAATACATGATATAGTCACCAAGATCTTATGATACTGGTATAAAAATAGATCAATTGAATCAAATTAAATGTCCAGAAATAGATTCTTACATTGTGGTTAATTCATTTTTGACCCAGATGCCAACAGAATTCAGTGTGGAAAAGAATAGTAATTTCAGCAAATAATGCTGAAGATGAAACCCAGGCCTTGTGCATGTTAGGCAGGTGCTTATTAAGCTAAGAATGTAGGATAATGTAGCTACTTTGGAAAACATTTTTCAGTTCAAAACTTAAACATAAAACTATCATCTGACCCAGCAATTCTATACCTAGGCATATACCCAAGAGAATTAAACATATATCCATAAAAACATTTCTTTTTTATTTTTTGCGGTACCAGGGATTGAACCCAGGGACGTTCTACCTCTGAGCTACACCCCCGGCCCTATTTTTTATACTTTATTTTGAAACCGGGTCTCATGAAGTTGCAGAGGGCCTCACTAAGTAGCTGAGGCTGGCCGCGAACCCGGATCCTCCATTCTCCGCCTCCCAAGTACTGGGATTACAAGCGTGGGCCACCACGCCCGGCCCATAAAAACATTTCTATACAAATCTTCATAGCAGCATCATGCCTAACAGCCAAAAAGTGTAAAAAAAAAAAACAAAACAAAACAAAACAAATGGCCATCAACTGATGAGTGGATAAACAAAGTGAGGTACATCTATACAAAAGAGTAGAACTTCTTAATATAAAAGAATGAAGTCTTGAAGGTACAACATGGTTGAACCTTGAAAACATTATGCTAAGTGGAAGAAGCCAGATGCAAAACAAAAACAAAAATATACTGTATGATTACATTTACACAAAAATCCCAGAAAAGGCAAATCTGTGGAGACAGAAAACAGATTAGTGATTGCCAGTGGGTGAGGGTAGGAGCAAGTGGGAAATAAAGACTAATGGGAGTGTGGTTCCCTTTAGGGGTAATACAAATATCCTTGAATTGGATAGTGGTGACTGTTGTACAGCTATGTGAATATACTAAAAATCAATAAATTCCTATTAAAAAAACACAAGCCTAACAAATATGGTTTTAGAAAACTATGTATCTCCGTAATATTTACCTACATTTCCCTGTAATCTACATATGTCCTTCTAAGGTAACCATTGCTGCCACCTTCGTTTCCATTCCTCACACTCAGCTCTCTATCAGAATTCCCTCCTCCCATGCCACCCTCCCGTCTTATTTATGATTCTGGGAAAAACCCTACTGTTATGGCTAGCTTCTCAGTCAAGATTCTGAGCCAGGCATTGAGCATCTTCTGTCTAAACTGTCACAACACTCTTTCTAGACTTCTGGCTTTCACTCCTGCCCCAACACTTGCATCCAGCTCAAACTGGAAGCTCGAACTGGATTTGATGAGTGACCCACCCTCGCTCTTCTCCCATCCTGTCCAATGGCTTGTGATTTCCATGGGATCCACGCTCTTCTACTCATTTAAAGATTATTTCCCTTGTCACTTTGCTCTGAACCCAAGGCATCATGATTCCCTGTTTTCTTCCAGCCTCTGATCTTTAACCACCTTTAAGCCACCTCCTCCTTCACCTACTTTTCTTTGGAGGATTTTCCTTCCCTACTCCCATACCATTACCAGAATCATGGTAAGTCCCAGTCAAAACACATGAACAGGAGGAAGAGGAGGAGGCAGAGGCGGAGGCAGAGGCAGAGGCAGAGGAGGAGGAGGAAATGCATGTTGGGCAAGCAATAAAAATAGGTGCTCATCCAAGAGCATCGGGCCCCTTGAGAAACTGAAGGCATTAAGTGCTTGGGTGGGAGATCAGAGGCTCAGCAAGATCTGGGGCTTGAAGCATTTTTTCAACCAATATGGTAAATCTGGCTACAGATACTTTTCCAGTGGTATGATCCAGTTGTGATTCTTGCTGAAGCAGTGCTTCTCAGATTCTGTTTTAGTAGGTTTGGGATGGAGTCCAAGAGCCCACATTCCTAACAAACTCCCAGGTGATGCTGATGTTGCTTACACCAGCACATGGACCACATTTTGATCTGGTGCTGTGCTAAAGTATCAACCTCAATCATCTCCAGCTATGGTGAATTCTGCATTGTGATCACCCTCCCTTTGAACTGGTAGGAGGTTGGAAGCATCTACATGCCTTTGATAGGCTCTGTCCTGCTATCTGTCACCTCTCAGGGTAGCTTGGAGATGAAAAGCAGCCTTTCTGCCAGAATCATGGGTTTCTTAATTTGTCTACTCCAGAAGGCCATGGGTTTAAGGCACAGGAGAAAAGAAGATTTCAGGCATGAGTTCTGAGAAGGTTAGTTATCTGGCCCACAATCAGCACTGTATTCAGTAAAGGAGCCAGAGATCTTACTGCCCTTTGGTCATAGACCAAAGAGGTCTGCCAAGACTCAGATGACTGCAGGTGCCCCAGTGGGCCCTGCTAAAGCTAACACCGATTGGCAGAATGGCCCCGTGGACCCATGGGTTGGTCATCCAGACCAAATGGTGGTTGTCCTGATCCTCTGAGTTTGGGGGAAGTTGGCAATACTGCATTACCATGGCAACAGACTACTAAAAGACTCTGTGAACCTGGGAAATGTTTTTAACCTTTCTAAGACTGTTTCCTCTGTAAAATGGGAAAAACTCACATGGAGTTATCGTGAAGATTAAATAGCATAAGAGAGGTGAAAAGCTTGACTTAGTATTCCAATAAATGGCAGAATTAGAACTAGAGTTTTCCCTTAGACAACTCACTTTCTAGAGGTCTCATGGAAAAAGAAATTCTGGTAGAATTAATAAGAGACAGTGTGAGAAAGACACAAGAGGGAAAGAAATGTTTGTGGATCCCTATTTGGTGTCAAGCACTTTCCAAGGTCCTGGAATATATTTTTATTGCACCCTCTTCTTCCTATAAATGTGTGGAGTTTTACTATCTCCTTGTTATAGATGTTTATAGAAATTTTGACTCAGGAAAGTGAGCTGACTTTATGAAAGTGACGTAGCTAGAATCGCAGGCCCTGGGATAAAAAAAAAACACATAGAGAAAAGATAAATTTAGACCTTTCATTCTAATTATCTTGGTCTTCCCACTAGTAACCCCCAAATCAAACCTTAATCACAATGCAGTTTTTATTAAAAAACTTTTATTCAAAGCTCCCCATATAGAGTAAGAAAACAGATGTCTTAACCAAACCTTTCAAGGATTATTTTTGCTTTTTCTGTTTGACTTAAATTTATTTTCTTTCTTTCTAGAACCAGTTTCTCTTTCCCCTTGAATCAATCTGTCATTCTCTTTCTCTCTCTTATGTGTCTTTCTCCCCCCAATCCCCTCTCTCCTATCTTTCCCCAGCACAGGCTGCCTTCAGAGCCCTGTGGTTAAAATTCAAGTGGAAGACAAGTGACTCAGCAAGCTGGATGTTAATCTTGGTTGTTTATTTGTTCTTAAAGGGAAAAAAAGTCTCTTAGCAGCATATCTAGAAAAAGAGTGCTGAACATTTTTGGTTCTTGCAGGAAAAGCATCTAAGCCTTTATAGTTTTTTTTTTTTTAATTCTACCAAGCAGGCAAATGGTCCAAGCTCACAGCAGAGTTTATATAAACCTCTGTATACCATTTGTACTCATGTGAGTGGGCCGTATTTTTCCCGTGTTTAATGCCTATAGGAAATCAGGTGTAGGATTGCCTTTGTCAAGAGGATTCCTCACCTCTATCTCATGCTTGATCTGGACACATAGAGCTTTTCTATTTGTATCCAAAGAAACAAGAGACTCCGAGCCCATTATTTCCATCCAGTGCCACATGACCTGGCTTTGGACGATGCATTGGTCAGAATAGGCTGGATTAATATGCAATAACAAACATTTTTATGTTTATAAAAAGTTTATTCTTCTACTTGTTACTTATCCAATATAGATGAACAAAGCTTTTCTTCATTATTTATCACTAGTGGGCTTTTCCCCTTTGGAGACTCTAACTTCAGATTCTATGACTGTCAGTGTAGGGGACTCAGTCAAGCACTGGTACGTAAATGCTTCCACTGGAGGAGACACCCATCACCGTGTGACCTCTTACTTTAGTGGGTGGGGAAGCACAGTCCTCCCACATTTCTGGAGAAGTAAAGCCAGCTCTAACAACTAGCCCAGGTGGCATCTCCAAGGGTCAGATAGAGTCCTTGCCTCTGCTGGACTATGAATAGGATCCTTGCCAACTCACTTGACTCTCGGGTATACTAACTTCTTTCAGTGGAAAGAAATGATAGAAGCTTAGAAGGTTAACATGTACAAGGAATTTCATGCCTTGCATAGAATAACATACAATTTTATTCTTTAAATTATAAGCCAGGCATGGTGGCACACACTTGTAATCCCAGTACTTAGGAGGCTGAGACTGGAAGATCCAGATTCACAGCCAGCCTCAGCTACTTAATGAGGTCCTCTGCAACTTAGTGAGACCCTGTTTCAAAATAATAAAAAATAGGGCTGGGGGTGTAGCTTGGAGGTAGAATGTCACTGGGTTCAATCCCTAGTACCAATATATATATATATGTATTATTTTTAA
>PVJS01048883.1:0-14885 GCA_004027185.1 Glis glis
TCACAGTGGCCAAATTATGGAACCAACCTAGATGTCCATCAACAGATGAATGGATTACAAAATTATGGGAAATACACACAATGGAATTCTACTCAGCAATAAAGAAGAACAAAATAAGAGCATTTGCAAGAAAATGGAAAGATCTGGAGAACATTATGTTAAGTGAGATTAGCCAATCACAAAAAAAGAAGGGACATATATTTTCATTAATATGCGCAACTTAGGGAGTAGTGGGGACACAAAAGGGACTCCAATGACAACGGAGAACCCTCAGTGGTGCAAGGGAAGGGGTACAAGGGAAGGGGAAGGGTAAGAAAGTAGTGAATCTATGGAATTACTGTCATAAACAATGTGTATATATGAGATTATACCAACATCATTCTCAGTGCTACATGTGGGGGGGGAGGCGGGGGGGGAGGGACACCAAGAGCTGTGTGCATGTATGTTAACACCAAACTGATACTCACTGTGATGTGAGACTACAATGCACCAATAAAAACATAAAAAAAATCACATAATAATTATTCCTCATTCCCCTTCCCATATCAACGGTCTCTGGGTCTAGCCCCTGCTTTAGGGCTGGTCTGGAGAACAAATTGAAGTCTCTGAAAGCTTGTGGTCAGGTGCTAACATCTGAGCTGTGTCTGCAGAGAGCAGAATCCTACCTGCTGGAGCATATGCAAACCTAGCGATTCTGCACCAACCCTCTGCAGAGGAATACGGACCAGAATATCAACCACAGAGCACATACAGAAAGCTCTTGCTTGAGTTTCTCCAAAAAGGAATGATAGAAAATATTTCTTATTTATTAAAAAGAGTAACTGGTAAGGAACACAAGAGTCCTAGTAGTTTCAGGTCGAAAGCCTCACTTCTTTGGCTAATGAATAATGATGAATAATGATGGTCTGAGGTTTGCCTCAGGAGAATGAGAACTTGACCCCAGACTCTCGGGCTTTCAGAGTCAAGGGAAGTCAAGGGAAAGATGCTCTCTCCTGACCCCCCCCCCCCAGGAAATTACTCTCTCAATGAACTCACCCACCCACAGATCCCACTGAATCACCCTCTACCCCAACCCCTCATTCCCCACTTCACAGAGCACCTTAATCTGCCTCAGTCTGCTCCTTCCCTTTTTACTGAACACTGTCCCATCTCCAGAGCACCCCTGTGTATTGGCCTCTTCTGCTCCCACATTCCTGGGAGACTTGTGTCTGCCCATTTCTGCCTTCTCCTGGAGGTAGTTGTCTGGCAGGAGCTTGTCCCTCCTCTTTCTCACACTTTCTTCTCCATAAAGAGTGTGCTTCTCTCCATCACTCACAGGACTCTCTCTGGGGCTAAGCTGCAACCTGTCATGAGGTAGATAAAGACTCCTTTATCCTTCTCCTTATTGGTCAGGAGCACCTGGAGATATGAGTAAATACAGAGTGGACATCTAAATGTGTTCAGATAAAAAAAGAGGAAAGATCATTTCCAGAACAACTGGGGCAGGGCTATGAACTGCCACTGAACTATGAACTCTTTGAGGGTGAGAATTTTTGCCTGATTTTGATCACATTTCTAGTGTCTTGTTCCTAGAAAATGATAGAAGCTCAAGACACAGCCCTTGATTTCCATGGTTTTGTGAAATCAAATATCATCACTTGCTCCAGTTTAGTATTGGTAACTTCAACATTCAAAGTGTGTGCATGAATTGGGGTATGTGTAAGCTAGCTATTTATTTCTCCATCGATAAAATTGATTAGTATCCTTAACAGTGTTTTTGGCAATACCTAGAATAATAAATTTTAGTTTTAATAATAATAAAATCAAATGTACTAGCATCCCAAGTGCTTTAATATGAACTTTCTCATGGCATTCTTTCAACAATTCTATGAAACATATATCATTATATACCTCATTTTAAATAGGAGGAAATGGAATATTTATATAGCTTTCTAAAAATTCGAAAGATAAGAGGGCTAGGAAGAGGTAAATTTTGGATTTGAATTCTGATTAGTTTGACCTTGAGTACTCTACTCCTAACTTTAACAATTGTTAAAATTGTGCCATGCTTATTTTATTTATCTTTGTATTTATCTATGTTAAATCACTTGCAAATAAGCTACACATGTCAAGTCACTTTACCTCAGGTATTTTAGTCTACATATTCAAAAAATAAATACATTCTCCTACCTACATCTAAGAAAACTAGCAACTATTCTCTAATATCATCAAAATGCAGTCCATATTCAAGTTTTTCTCTCTGGTTTCACTTAATCCAGAATGGTCCCTCTACTTTTTCTTTCAAATGATTGTGACTTGTATAGTTGACAGGCAAGAAGTCTCCCTTCTGTATTGGTCTCAGTTGTTTTCCAGTGATGTGAACTTGTTTGTGCCCTGTCCTTCTAGCAAAAGAGAAGGCTGATCTGAAGCCTCGGTTAGCTGCTGGCTGCAGTTTCAGCAAGAGCATGCCTTGGGTGAAGTTATACCGCTCACGCTGTGCTCATCAGAGGGCACTTGGCTTGTCTCCCTACAGATGATGTTTGCTTTGATCATTGGGTCAGAGTACTGGCTACCACATTCCACATTGGTTAAGGCCCATTTCTGTTTTATTTTATTATATTTTTAATGAACAAATAATCTGTAGGATAATACTTTGACAAGATGGAAAGATCCTGTTCACCAGCCACATTTCTCCCAGTGGGCTTGATGAACCCTGTTCTGAATAAATTATATTGCAGCTGCAAAAGTGTGATTTTTATATTTCCAGTATTCCTTCCAGTTTATATTTTTTCTGTTCTCTGAGCCTCCTGACACCATAAAAACAAAGCTTATGTTCCCTTGGTTCAGCAAATATAAAACATAAAACCTTCAAGGCAAAAGGGAACATCAGTGTTCTATTTATCTGTCTGGGCTCCTGACTTTGCTTAGTTTTTGGCCTGAATATTTCTTACTTTTTTTGGAAATTATCAGTATTTTTAAGAATATGTTAAAATTGTATCTAGAATTTTCAGGGTAAATATAAATGTGTTCTTTTATTTTTCTTTATCCTTTTAGATCAAGCAAGTATTTTAATTTTTTTTACTTCTTGTGTTTGGAAGTTGTGTATTTTGTATGTTTTAAAATGTTAACATGCATATTTGACATGAAATCTAAAGTTAATTTACTTCTCTTTCTCCTCCTGGAGGAAACAAAGATGAAAGCTTTTACATGTTATTTGTTTTATGATATTTTAACTTTACTTTGTTTCTCCTTTCCATTGGAAATGCTCTGTGTTATTTTATTGTATAGCGTCAAGGAATGAATGGTGTTCATATGTTGAAGCCCTAACCCCCAGTGTGACTGTATTTGGACATAGGTCCTTTACAAAGGTAGCTAAGGTTAAATGAAATCACAGGGTGAGGCTCTAACCCAAGAGAATGAGTGTCCTTATAACAAGAGGAAGAGACATGATGAGGTGTGCATGTGTACCAGGTATGCACAGAGAAAGGGCTATGTAAGGGCACAGGGGGAAGATGGCTTCCTGTGAGACATGGAGAGAGGTCACACCAGAAACCAGACCTGCCATTCCTTGATCTTGTGCTTCCCATCTCTAGAACCGTGAGAAGTAAATGTCTTTTGTTTATGCCACCCAATCTGTGCTGTTTCGTTAAGGCAGCTATCACAGACTGATACATTTAATCAATGTCCATTCAGTTATTTACTATTTATTTATTTATTTATTTATTTGTTCATTTATTATTTACTTTGCGGTAGTGGGGATTGAACGCAGGGGCATTCTACCTCCGAGCTACACCCCAGCCCTATTTTTTTATTTTTGTTTTGAAACAGGGTCTCACTAAGTTGCAGAGGGCCTCACTAAGTAGCTGAGGCTGGCTTTGAACCCAGATCCTCCAGTCTCAACCTCCCAAGTACTGGGATTACAAACATGTGCCACCATGCCCAGCTGTCAGTGCCCTTTTAGATCCAACAGTCTGCACACTACTTTCACTTCGCAGTCCTTCTGTCTGAGAGTAACTTCTTGCCTGAAGTAGGTCGTTTGGTAATTTTTACGGTGGTCACCCCCTTGTCTTTCTCTTTTATTCTCGACTGAAAATTTCTTAATTTTTCCTCATTCTAGAATAAAAGCTTTAACTGAGTAGTGATAATTCAGTAATTTCTTTGAACACTTTGATTTTATTCCAGTATATTTTGGACCATATTGCAACTAAAAGTTTTATTAAAGATATAATGGTTTTATTTTTAGAAATAAAACTTGGTTCTTGCTGCTTTAGAAATAAAATTTGGTACTTACTCTTCATTGTCTTTGTATTCATTGTGTCCAGGTGTGGGTTTTGTTGTATTTTTCTTCCATTACATTCTGTATGTTTCCTAAATCTGAAGATTGTTGAGTTTAGTCATTTATGGGAAATTCTCAATATATTGCTAAACTTTAGTAATTACCTTTCCCCACTTTGGGATTCTCTTCTTCGGATACTCCTACTAAACATATATTAGTCCTTCTCATTCTATCCTCAATGCCTATTAACTTTTCTTCTAAGTGTCTGTGTACTTATGTAAGCTTACTCCTAGGTAATTTCTTCACATATACATTTATTAAGTCTCTCTTCAGTGATTTTATTTTTTCTAGAAATTTAATTTGATTCTTCTTCCATTTTCATCCTCTTTTAAAATATAATTGTTTCAAACATACATTATCTGATAGCTTTATTCTCTGGAGTTTTGTGTGTTTGTGGGGTCTGCCGACTTTCTTTGTACCCTGTTGTTTCCTTGAGTGTTCTACAGGTTTGAGCTTTGTTTTGTAGGCTTTTGTTCACTACGCCTTCATCTGTGACACTTCATATTTTAAGGAGGTTTGCACTCACTTCTGCCAAATGCCTTTTATGGTTATCCCTGCTCCTTTCACCTTAATTTTGAAGTGTCCAGATCAATCAAGTAGTTTAAATCTAAACTCCAGTTCTGTGAATTGTCATGGAAGACATTTTTCCAATCAGAATCCAACGATAAGTTTCCTTCTTTCATCATTGTACCAGTTGTTAGATATGTACTCATTTAATAGACTTTTACTGATTTAATAAACGTTCAAATATTCTGCCTTCTTCTGAGAATTCAGATGAAGGTCTGTAGTCTTATGACATTTAAATCCTAAACTTTCAGCCAAGAGAACAATAATCTTCCATACAGCTTCAGTGGAGTCAGCTCACACATCAGGCCCCTGGATTTCCAGTTTTCTTGTATTTTTTGTTTCTCAGGAGATCAAAATGCATACACAAAATGCACTAATGTATGTACTAAGACTGATACAGAAGGATGCACTAATGTATGTACTAATGATGCACTAATGTATGTACTTAGACTGAGACAGGAGGATGCTCTAATGTATGTACTAAGGATGCACTAATGTAAGTACTAACACTAAGACAGGAGGATGTATTAATGTAAGTACTAAGGATTCACTAATATATGTAAGACTGAGACAGGAGGATGCTCTAATGTATGTACTAAGGGTGTACTAATGCATGTACTAAGACTGAGACAGGAGGATGCACTAATGTAAGTACTAAGGATGCACTAATGTATGTACTAAGACTGAGATAGACTTGTGGTTAAGTGACTCTAGTAGTGTGTGTTGATTTCTCATTTGTTACTTTCACATATCCTCCTGCCTTAGCTTCCCAAGTTGCTTTTAAATGACTGTTATGTTTCTTTTAGAAATTGTGTGTGTGTGTGTGTGTGTGTGTGTGTGTGTGTGTGTGTGTTTGGTACCAGGAAGATTTACAGTCTATAATACTATAGAAATGAAAGTCCATGGTGGTTGTTATACAGATCCCAATTGAATGGGCTCCTTTGCAAGAAGTGGGTTCTCAGATGACATGTGCACAAGGCTGGCAGCCACTTCTTTGGGACTAGACAGAAAGCTGAGCAAGATCATTTTCATTTATAATTCATGTAAAGACATTTAGTCACACATGCTGGCAAGGAAGTAATGCTTACTAATTTCTATAGTATCCATACTCCTACAAATGACTGATTTCAAACTACCAGTGTTTTATAAACTTACAAGATTCCTGAAAATTTAACAATCAGTTCTTGCAAGCAAATCATTGAATTTAATATATATTCCTGATTTTTTTGGTGTTAGATACAACTTTTCACTTATTGTTAGTTTTAGTTCTGTCTGTATTAATTTGCTTTTTTATGATAAAGGAAAAATAAATCCTAAATTGGAATTTTAGACTATACTTCAGCAAAAGAATCAACAAGCTTTTTCTGTAAAGTGATAGGTAATAAGTATTCTAGTCTCTGCTTAGTACAAAGAGTATTGGTTGCATATCCTCCCCCACCCTCTGCTTTTTTAATCGTTTAAAATGTAAAGCTCATTCTATCACAGGCCCAGAGCTGGACTTAATCCAGCACTGTAGTCTGATGACCTCTGCCTCAGCTTGCCAAGCTTTGTGATTATTACTGCCTTAACACAAACTTTTGTTGAAATATCTTAGAGATAATAAGATAAGCATAGTGTTTATGTCCTAGCTTCCTGGACCATTTTTATAATTATAAACCCAATAAATTTCCTCTGCATTTATGTCCATTTTATTTCGATTCTTTTGAAATAATCTTTATAGTAAATGAATGTGTAAGTTGAGGGGAAAAAGATTTCATTTCTAGAATTTTCCTTTCAAGGTATCATTGGGATATTTGTTTTCTCCCCCATCTTGACACTTTCCAAAGCCTCTCCAAGTAAAGAAAACATTAGAGCCCATGGATTATTCTTTTTCCTTTTCCAAATGCTTGAGGTTATTAATTTTCTTTGTATAAAAATGTTTTCACAGCCTTCCAAACAAGGACTTAAGCTTACTTCCAGTGGTAGGTAAGTCTTGAAACCCCATGGCTTAACTACTTTATATTATTTTTATGACTGTAGAAATTGATGGATTATCATCAAGAAAATGAAAACAGTTTTTAGAACTACTTTAGAGAATTGAGCCTTTCAAGCCAACCCCCTCCTCCAACACCAAGCATTATGTGGTTTAAGCTCCTGTTATTTCTGCAAAGAGCTTAAAAGACTGGCTGACCAGCATGAAAAAGAAACAGAGCATTAATTGAACAGATTTGACATAATCGAGTTCTACATTTGCTAAGAACATAATAAAGGATGTTATCAAACTTTCGCATGTGGATATGCCATCCCCAAAATGCTTATGAAAATAATAGACTGATGCTAAGAACAAAAGTATATGTGCTTTAAAAATTCATTAGGAAACTTCTCCTAAAAAGGAACCATAGAAATGTCTCCCTTAGTATGGAATTACCTTCCTACAGACTGTAGTTATCCATTTCTAGACTAGTGTCTAATGAAGCGAAATTAATGAAGATACAGGTATTGTAGGTCGAATACAGAAAACTACTCTTTCTAACAAAAGTATAAAATAGACTGAGATAAAAATGAAGGAAAAGGGGAAGCTAGGAAAAGGAAAATGGAACAGAAGAGTTTTTTATTTTTTATTTTTTTGGTGCTGGGGACTGAAGTTGCTGAAATTGGCCACTAACCTGCGATTCTCCTGCTTCAGCCTCCCAAGTACTGGGATTATAGGTATGCACCACTGTGCCAGGAAAAATATTTTTTAATCTATAAAGTGAGTCTATACACCAGAAAGAAGATGGTTGTGAGGGGAAAATAAAAAACAAAGTCTAAGGCACATTGTCTATACTGTGTTAGCTGATCAGTGCACTAGTTTAGAAATATAGTCATCCCAGCTTTCCCATTGGTAACTATGTGGTGTAAACTGTTACTTGAATAGCTGACAGATTTACCTTTTTATAAAAAATTAGCAAAACTTTAAGATACAAATCAATGCTTTTACAGTTCTGACAAATTATGCTGAACTTAGTAATGTCTTAAAAACTTGTCAAAAGCTTTTGCTACTGCCTTGTTGAATGCAGAGAAATAAATGTCTCTTTTTTAAGAGTGATAAGTATAATCCACATAACATGTATATTCTAAAACAAAAAGCAATTTCCACATGTCACCAATGGCTGCCTTACAAAAGAGCATTTCTGGCTTCACACCTGAGTGACTAAATTTTATGGTATATTACTCCTCTTAGTGATAAAAAAAAAGACTAGTTTACCATTGAGAGAATATGGCAGGTAAGGAAAGTATTCATCTATTAATTCAGGAAAGGTTTAATATGTGACCTCTTTTTTCCAGGCACCAGTGACAGAGTAGCGAATAAAACGATGTTCCTGATTTCATGGGGCTTATAATCAGATGCATTTGTTGGAGTATAGCAAGGAAGAGATAGTCAACAAAGAACACATTATATGTCATTTGGTGATAAGTGTGAAAATAAAAAAATAAGGGAAATAGAGACAGAAGGTGACTATGATTTTTATAAAGATAGAGAAGTCCTATCAGATATAATATTTCAACAAAAACATAAAAGACTATCCGATGGTGAATTTTATGTGCTAACCTGACTGGGCCACTGGATGCCCAGATATATGATCACATACATTCTGGGTGTTTAGGTGAGGTTGTTTGTAGATGAGATTCACATTTGAATTGTATATATATATATATATATATATATATATATACACACACACACATATGGATCTATACAAATATATTTGTATATATATAGTATGTATATATAAGTAATTGTGTATATACACACATCTATATATAAATACATTTAATTGCATATATACCCACATGTATATATATATATATATATATATATATATATATATATATATAGGTTGTCCTTGACTTAATTTTTTTCAGCTATCACAGCTTGAAAACAATGCACATTCAGTAGAAACTGTACTGTGATGTTTGTTAAGTGTATGAAGTGCATTTGAAGCATACAATACTTCCAACTTATAACGGGTTTATCAGGACATAAAGCCATCATGAGTGGAGGACCATCTCTGTGTATGTATATTTATACATTTGTGTATATTTCCTATTAGTTCTGTTTCTCTGGAGAACTCTGGCTAGTACAGACAGTAAGAAAATGAAACATTTGGATCTGGGCAGGAGGAGAGCTTCAGGCAGGGTGAACAGAGGCTTGCTAAGTCTCTGAGTGAGTGGGGAGGCCATGAAGACATGTGAAGTTGTGAAGGGAGCTGGGACAGGACGACATAGAGCCTGTAAATCACTTAGGTTTAATTTTGAATAATAAAATTGGGTTTTTAAGTGTTTTGATTAGAGATGGAATGTGATGCAACTTATGTTTTTGGTGGATTTCTTTGGTTATTATTTTCTGAGATGGGGAAGAATGGGGAAAATAAAGTATGACCTATTATAAGTGAAGCACAGTATTCAGTTCTGAATATGTGAATTTTAAGGATCCTATTAGACATTCAGTCACCATTGTATATCCATCTCATGAAAAATTTCTGAGCATAGGGATAATATAGGGAAGTATTTACAAAGATGTTGTTTTAAATATGAGTTCTACTGAGGATGATGATATATGGGGCTTATTATGGGTCACAAATAATTTTAATGCTTAGAACCATCCAATAAGGTCGGTATTATCAATATTTCCATTTTAAAGGGTAGGGCACTGAGGCACAGAAGGTTACATATCTTCCCACAGTGTCCTTACAGCAAGCAAGTAGTAGGGGTGGAATGCGAACTCTGGCAGAATGGCTTCCAGAATCATGCTGAAAGTCTCCCTTCCCCCCCTGCACCTCTACCCCACCCATGCCATGAGATTCTTAGGAACTGTGTATATTTAGAGAAAAACTCTCAAAGGATTTAATCCTAGGGTGATTCAGTAGATAGAGGTCAAGGAAATGAGAAAGAGCCTGAAAAGAAGACCCAAAGGAACTTCCAGTAATGCCAGAGTGAGTGCCAGAGTCCTCAGGGCAGCCAGGAAGGGAAGTATCTCAAGTGAGTAAATAATTGTAATATCCCAGGTTGGCGAGAAATCACAGAGATCAAGGGAGACCAGGAGTAAAGATCAAATTGAAGCTCTTTCTTTCTTTTAAGCTGGCGGCCAGCGGTCCAGAGTGGGTCTCAAAGAAAACTCCAACAACTGGGCACTGGAGTTAAAGTAAGCAGGGTTTTTTAAAGGCATACAGCATTTGTGACTTAAATACTGATTTAAAAATAGCACATACAGCTTAAGTCATGGTTGCATACATCATGAATCTATAACCAATCAGCTATTTCCAACTAAACTCTAAGTAGAAGGGGGTTTACTCATCAGCAGAAACTATAGTAACAGAAGCCAAACATTATGCAGTTAATATTATCTCTGGGTGAAAAGTTCAGTAAAGTTTAAAACTTCTTATTTTTGACAGAACAAACTGTTGCTTGGATTACAAATTTTTCTTTTCCTTGGGTGGAGTTCTTCTTTTCAGCTACTCTCAGCAGAGAAGGGTTTTTTTGTAAAATGGAGTTACTTTGCTTTTACACTCTGTTTCTACTTAATCAACACAAAGTCTCTTACTGGAGCATGTATGATGGAGAGAAATGACCACTGAATTTGTCAACATGGAGTCTCCTGAAAAGCCTGATTAGAGATATTAAAAAGAAAAAGGTCTCTGTCTTGATTTTGAAATACTCTTCTCCACTAAAAGGAACCAGGGCTCTTTAGAGAAATATCTGATGCCAGGACCTAGGCAGAGAAAAATGTCAGATGAACCTACAGTATCAGGTGGCAAACAGTAAGGCATACTCCAAAAATGACTGATATTTCTAGAGGACACAGGAGCAAGTTTGAAGAGATCCTCCCAGTAGCCAATTATAAGAAATTTGACCATCACAATAGAAGAATGATAGTAAAGGATTTGAACTGTGAACTCACAAATCCAAAATGATACAACTAACTACATAAATAAATAAAAGAGAAATCTCTTTTTCACAGTTTTCTTCACACAAGTAATCACTGTGGAAAGAATGGCAATTAGAAAATTGCCATTTGCCCATTGTCATAATAATTGATGTAGGAAAGAATTATTAATGGATGTAAAAGCCAGCCAATAGAGGCTTACAGAATATGTATGCAGTCTTAACTTAATTCCTCACAAGATTCTGATCAGTTACAAAGGGCAAAATAATAACTTTGCAATGGGTAATCCTGACAGGTACTATTTTAGTCAATTAGTCCCACTTAGGGCCTTAATTGATGTCATACACCTCCTGATAGGATGCTTTGACAAGAACTTTGCATTACTTCATCCCTTGAAACTGTTCCCTCCAGAAGTGCATAACATGAACCTAATAATGAGGAAATAGCATACAGATCCAGAATGAGGGAGATTCTGCAAACTAACTGGACTCAACACTTTAAAAATGTCAAGGTCATGAAATGTGAATACTCTGTTCAAATTAAAGGAAACTAAGGGAACATGACAACAGAGTGCAGTGTAGGATCTTGGATTGTCTTTTGTTATAAGTTTTTTCTTTGGGACGATTGGCAAAATCTGAATAAAGTCTGTGGATTATAGCTGAATCTTGTGCCCTTGTTAATTTTTATGTTTTAAAAATTTGATATGCACTAAAACGTATTTGGTAGACTGTTGAAATAAGATGCCTGAAACTATTTGGTAATGTATCTAGACAGATTTTCTTCATGTTTGCTGAGTATTAAATATCACTATGGATAAATTTATTGTGATCTCTACTGAGAATAATTACAAGTAGGAGACTATCATGTCATTATCAGGCTTACTGAGTGTCTGCTTTTCAGATCAGCCACTGCCCTGGTTCTCAAGGATTCGGAAGATATTTTGATGGGATCATTATTTTCAAGGACTTTCACACTTTATATGATAAGAAAGAATGCACATATAAGTTTAAATATCAATGTAACACAATGTATAGTAAGGGGTGAATAAATGCTGTGTGTATGCACGCAATGACGTTAGGATTTAGATGATGGAGCTAGACAAACAAGGGAGAGAACAAGTGGAAAACCTAGACAGGGAAGTCCAGTTGGATTTAGTGTGTGGAGTTAGCTGAGTTCTTTCTCTTTTCTAAGTGTCTGTTTTGTCCATCTTTGAAATCTAGTCATGATAATACCTGCTTGATAGTGGAGTTATTCTCCTACCCCTTCTCCCAGGTTGCTCCCCACATGGACAAGGTCCATGTCAGCCTGTCAATATTATCTTACACATCATAGGCACTTGATAAATATATGGGGACTGAATGAACACAATTTATGAAGATTATAAATGGTTTTAAGGCTTATGTCTTAATACTGAAGATAAAAATTCTGATACAATGGAGATATACCAAGCACAGTGACTTGTATATTTTAGGACTAACTCCATGTGTTTAGAAGCTGATTTAATAACCATCATCCAACCCTGAAACCACCTGTGGCAGGTTTGAAAAAAGGGCAGGGCTTCTAGATGCAGAAGAGAGGGATAGACAGGCGGAAAGTGGTATGAACAAAGCTCCTAAAGCAAGGTTGTCATCGTGATCTTACAACACTGAGAAAAATTGTCCGAGAGGGCTTATCTAGTGGAGCATGTGGAGTCAAACTTACAGACGTAGGTGGAGTACACTTGTCAAATTTTGAATGCTAGGTGAGTAGAATGGACTTTATCCAGTGTCTAGTAAGAAGGCATTGAAGAATTCCAAGCAGAAGGTGGTATATCCTAAGCATTAGAAAGATTATTAATAGCATAGTAGGACAAGTTAGGATATTATTGAAATAGGATTTCATTATTTTTAAGGTACCTAAGTCTGTCTACCATTAAATATACTTGAACTTTTGATATTTTGATGTTTTGCCAATAAGAGATTTAAAAATCATCTGCTTTATAAAATTATCATGCCCAAAAGAGTATGATATATATGGCAAAATACATACCAGACAAAGCTTGATAGTGGTTTACCCTGGAGGCTGTGTAGGGTTTTATGTAACCCCTGACATCCTTTTATTTATTTTAATTGCAACGAGACACTCATGGAATTTACACCAACAACTGTATTAATGATCATCATAGTTATCGTTACCTGGAAGCAACAGATACGCCCAAGGAAGCTTATTACTTTATAAAAGTTCCTCTCTTAGTGTCTTCTGGACACAATGAAACATTTAGGGTCTTGGTTGTATCTCCAGAGTTTAGTGAGGGTGTAGTAAATGGGCTTAGGAAATGCAAAATCGCTGCATTTCTGATGGTTGCCATAAGTCACCTGTTATACGCTGACTGCACCCATAAAACACCTCATTTTCGTGTTTCCTTAGGGAATGCCTCTCTTCCACATACAAATAAGAGAGAGATTGGTTTGGGAAAGTTATAGCAGATGATCAAGCCAGGTGGTAAATGCAAGGAGGAGGCAGGAATGGAGAATTCTATCATAAAAAACTGTTTTCCTAGGCTTGCCTTTTAGAGGGAGGGGCCAACGGAACTCTTGGCAGAACGTCCTACCTGTTATGCATATAAGGGCTTTCATCGTGAATGCTTCTTTTACCTAAAATAGTCAGATGGTTCATTTTTCTAAATCTACAAAATTTCCAAAGCTATCTGTATTATGTAGATAAGGGAGAAGTGGACTGATGGAATATTTGTATAGAAATTGTTTAGGCACTCTGTCAATTGACCCCAGGTGCTATGAATAATGTGCGAAGCATTGTTAAAACCAACAACAAAAACCCTAGAAAATTTATATTGACATCACTAACTGTCCATTCCAAATTTGCCTTTAGAAGAGTTCAGATTACAGTCTTTCATTCTCTTCCACCCCTGCACAGATGCATAAAAAGGAATCTCTCTTTCCTAGAAATCTATATTTGCCTTGATGTTTTATTTCACATTGTCTAGAAATAGAAACCCTTAATTTTACTAATTTTCATTCATTTCCTGCAAAGGAAAATAATTAGCATATAATAAATTAGCATTTTAATATGCATTTTCCCACTATGAGAAAACTCCAATGAATATAGTTTAAAGTCTACTTTACACTGAGTTCTTTTGTGAGATGGGAAAACAAAGTTATTTCTATGTATTTTCTATGTATTCTAGAAGGGCTTGGGTTTCGAGGAGGCTGTGAGGGTCCCTGGAAAGCACATGTGGGGCCTGGTGGTTCTCTGGCACAGGAATTAAATCCCCATCTACAGTAGGTGATCTGTCACTGCATGTCAAGAGTAGCTCTTCAAAGGGACTAGCAGGTGAAGTGGGAAGCAATCCTATCAGAGGAATACCAAATGATCAGTTGTCCTGATAGGGAGTTGTGGGTTTAGAACTGGTTTTGCCGCTCACCTGGAGTCTTGCAGAAACATCCTACACTGGAGATGTTTTCATTGCCTGGGAAGAGAGTAATGAGAAACCTTTCTTTTGTGGGTGTGATGTTTTAGGAAACTTGATATTGTCAATGTTAGTATTGTGCTTTTCACCTGTGCAGAAGGTGACATAATGGCAGATGTCTCCCAATATTATTGTATTGGGGTCTATGTGTGATTTAATGTCATGAAGGGTTTCTCTTATGAAAGTGGCTGCACCTATGTTTGGGGCATAAATGTTGGCTATTGTTATATCCTCTTGCCGGATTGTTCCTTTTACCAGTAAGAAATGACCTTCTTTGTCTCTTCTGATAAGTTTAGGTTTGAAATCTAATTTGTCTGATATCATAATTGCTACTCCTGCTTGTTTTTGAGTTCCATTGGCGTGAATTACCTTGCTCCACCCCTTCACCTTTTATTGTGCGCAACTTTACTTGTAAGGTGTGTTTCTTGCAGGTAGCATATAGATGGATTGTGATTTTTAATCCATTTTGCCACCTTATGTCTTTTGATTGGGGAGTTGAGGCCATTTATATTCAGCGTGATTATTGAGAGATGGGTTTTCATTCCTAACATTTTGAGACTTAATTTCTGTTTGAGGTAGTGTTTGTTCTTTGCCTAGTTGTTTGTTTGATGGAAATCACTGTTTCTCTGGTT
>PVJS01048884.1:0-14884 GCA_004027185.1 Glis glis
CTCCGCGCTACGCCCCCGGCCCTATTTTTTTTATACTTTATTTTGAAACCGGGTCTCACGAAGTTGCGGAGGGCCTCACTAAGGAGAGAGAGAGAGAGAGACAGGGAGAGAGAGAGCGAGAGAGCTGAGGCTGGCCGCGAACCCGGATCCTCCGGTCTCCGCCTCCCAAAGTACTGGGATTACAAGCGTGCGCCACCACACCCGGCTCAGTTTTCTGACATATTAACTTAAGCATAAGTGGATTCATTTACTCAAGTTGCCTTAACAAGTTTCCACAATTGCTGGTTTAAAAGAATCAAAACTGTAGAGGTCTTTTACCTCTTTGGTTAAGTTTACTTCTAGGTATTTGATTGGTTTTGAAGTTATTGTGAATGGGATTGTTTTCTGGAATTCTTTCTCAGTGGATTCATGGTTGGTGTATATGAAAGCTACTGATTTTTTTAGATTGATGTTGTATCCAGCTACTTTGCTGAATTTATTGATCAGCTCTAGTAGATTTTTGATTGAGTTCTCTGGGTCTTCTAGATATAAGATCATGTCATCTGCAAATAAAGATAATTTTAATTCTTCTTTTCCTATTTGAATTCCTTTGATATTCTTCCCTTGTCTTATTGCTCTGGCAAGAGTTTCGAGGACTATGTTGAAAAGGAGTGGTGATAGTGGGCATCCTTGTCTTGTTCCTGTTTTTAAGGGGAATTCTGGCAATTTTCCTCCATTCAATATGATGTTGGCTTTGGGTTTCTTATATATTAATTTAATGATGTTGAGGTATGTTCCTTCTATTCCAATTTTCTGTAGAGTTCCTAGCATGAATGGGTGTTAAATTTTGTCAAATGCTTTTTCCACATCTATTGAAATGACCATGTGATTCTCGTTTTTAATTCGATTTATATGGTGAATAACATGTATTGTTTTGCGTATGTTGAACCAGCTTTGCTTTCCTGGGATGAAACCAACTTGGTCATGATGTACAATTTTCTCAATATGGTTTTGACTGAGCATGGCTAGTATTTTATTTAGAATTTTTGCATCTATGTTCATTAATGATATTGGTCTGTAATTCTCTTTTCTTGTGTGTCTTTATTTGGCTTTGGTATTAATGTGATGTTGGCCTCATAAAAGGAATTTGGAAGAATTCCATCTCTTTCAATTTCATGGAATGGTTTGTGAAGTATTGGTTTTAGTTCTTCTGTAAAGGTTTTGTAGAATTCGGCTGGAAAACCATCTGGACCTGGGCTTTTCTTTAATGGCATACTTTTTATTGCTGTTTCTATCTCTGTGCTTGCTATTGGTTGATTCGGGTTTTCTATATCCTCTTGGTTCAATTTAGGTAGGTTGTATGTGTCTAGAAATCATTCGATTTCTTCCATGTTTTCTGTTTTATTGAAAACTATAGAACACTGAAGAAAGAAATCGAAGAAGATGTTAGAAGATGGAAAGATCTCCCCTGCTCTTGGAAAGGCAGCATAAATATTATCAAAATGGCCATTCTGCCAAAAATGATCTATAGAGTCAATGCATTCCCAATCAAAATACCAACATTATTTTTCACAGATCTAGAAAAATCACTCATTAATTTTATATGCAGAAACAAAAGACCCAGAGTAGCCAAAGCAATTCTCAGGAATAAGAATCTCGCAGGAGGCATAACATTTCCTGATTTCAAATTGTACTACAGAGCCAGGCGTGGTGGCGTAAACTTGTAATCCCAGTACTTTGGGAGGTGGAGACCGGAGGATCCGGGTTCGAGGCCAGCCTCAACTCTCTCTCACTCTCTCTCTCTCTCTCTCTCTCTCTCCTTAGCGAGGCCCTCCGCAACTTCGTGAAACCCAGTTTCAAAATAAAGTATAAAAAATAGGGCCAGGGGCATAGCGTGGAGGTAGAACACTCCTGCGTAATCCCTTGTACCGCAAAAAAAAAATTGTACTACAGAGCTATAGTAATAAAAACAGCATGGCACTGGCACAAAAACAGACACATAGACGAGTGGAACAGAATAGAAGATACAGAAACAAGTTCACAAACTTATAGTCAATTGATTTTTGACAAAGGTGCTAAACACATAGATTGGAGAAAGGACAGTCTTTTCAACAAATGGTGCTGGGAAAATTGGTTATCTACATGTAGAAAAATGGGACTAAATCCTTACCTCTCACCCTGCACAGGAGTCAACTCAAGATGGATTAAACATCTGGAAGTTAGACCAGAGTCTGTGAAATTTTTAGAAGAAGGCATAGGTTCAACACTGCAACATATAGGCACAGGTTGAAACTTCCTCAACAAGACCTCCAAAGCACAGGAAATTAAAACAAGAATTAATAAGTGGGATAACATTAAACTACAAAACTTCTGCTCATCAAAGAAAACCATCAAGAGCCTAAAGAGAAAGCCTACAGAATGGGAGTGTATTGGACAGATCAACAGAATTCAAAGAATGAGTATATGAAAAAGGAATTTATTAGATCAGCTCACAATGTAGTCCTGAGTTTCGACTGCATATGAAGAATCAGAGGAATCAGTAGCTGGTCAGGTGGTCTAAGAGCTGGAGCCTTAGGATTGAAGCAACCACCAATTTAGTCCAGTCCAAGATGTGAAGATAAGGAAGCTCTTCGGAGAAACGATGGTGAAGTTTTCAGCTCAAAGGCTGGAGGCCGACAATCTCAGACGAGAGCAGAAGATCAAGAAGCTCTTCAAGGAAACGGCAAAGTTGGAGGCCAACAATCTCAGATGAGAGCAGATGCATTTTCTTCAGGAAGAGTCGCAGCTCCCTCTATGCAGCTTTCTCCTTCCTTTTATCTAAGTCCTGCACCTATCAGAACCCTGCTGCCCACATTTAGGGCAGGACTTCTGGTTCAATCCGCTGTTATACAACCAAAGTCACATGATCTTAGGAGGGTCAAGTTGAAAAACCAGACCAACGATCACGAGTCCAACCCTTGTCAACTTGACTCCTAACCCAGTCTCTTTTAAATCACACCAATCTTCAAATAAATAGAATAACAATATCAAAATCATGCCTAACATGACAAACCTATCCCACGTACAACCGGAAACGCACCAGTCACTTCCCGTGAATAGGAGGCAAGACCCCCTGTGTGATACTTATCTCTAATATGTAGATATTGACATAAGTCCATCAGTGTTATATTACATGATAAAGAAACAAGGGAGGAGATAAGATAGAGATATCTGCTTAACGCATATAAATATATATACACAAACATATTTATAATAATTACAAAACTCATTTCTGCAACTGGTTTCGTGGCCATAGGTGGTACCTATAACTACCTTCTTCTACTACCCATTATGTATTTCCCCTACCTTCAGCCAGCACTTTGGCAGGTCTAGGTTCTTTACCTGGAGGGGTGACCCACACCTTCATTCCTGGAGGATCTGAGACATTTGCCATCCTGCCTGCATTAGATTGCTGCAGTTTTCCATCTGTCTTCTGCACAGGCCAAATAGAAGAGTTAAATGGGGATGTGGTGGGAACCACCACCCCTGCATCTTTCAAGTCCTTGATGGTGGCACTAATCTCTGCAATCCCTCCAGGTATGCGATTTTTTTTTTTTTTTGCGGTACCGGGGATTGAACCCAGGGGAGTTCTACCTCCATGCTACACCCCCGGCCCTATTTTTTATACTTTATTTTGAAACCAAGTGTCACGAAGTTGTGGAGGGCCTCACTTAATAGAGAGAGAGAGACAGGAAGAGAGAGAGAGAGAGAGAGAGCTGAGGCTGGCCGCGAACCTGGATCCTCCAGTCTCCGCTTCCCAAAGTACTGGGATTACAAGCGTGCGCCACCACGCCCGGCTGCGATATTGTTTTTGATTCACTATTTTCCCAGGGAGAGGTAGCTCTAATGGCTTCCATTTAGCCCTTCCCACCATAATAGCCCTGACTCCACAGACCAGAGAACCAATGTGGGGGTTCCGCCAAGTACTGAGTATGTCCATACCAATAATACATTCAGGGACTGAGGAGATAACCACAGGATGAGTACGGGGACCCACGGGACCCACTGTGAGTCAGACCTTGGCTAAAACACCTTGGATCACCTGACCTCCATAAGCACCTACGTTGACCGGAGGACCACAATGACGTTTAGGATCTCCTGGGATCAATGTCAACTCAGACCCAGTGTCCAGCAGTCCCCTAAAAATCTGATCATTTCCTTTTCCCCAATGTATAGTCACCCTAGTGAAAGGCCGTAGGTCCCTTTGGGGAAGGATGGAGGAAAAATTAACAGTAGAACTTTTCGGTTCTGTACCAGAGTCCTTCCTCAAGGGGACCTGGCTTCCCCGTCAGTCAAGGGGTTCTGGATTAGTAAACTGACTCAAGTCTGGGAACTGGTTGAGAGGCCATGATTCTCCACTTTTACGATTGAAGTCAGACTCTGGTATATCAATTCTCAAATTTTTCTGTTTATACAAATCCAATAGAAATTTGGTGGGTTTCCTTTCTATTTGACTTCTGGGGACACCATGACTAATCAGCCAATGCTATCAATCTGCATGAGTCAAGCCCTTCTGCTCATCATTCCTCCTCTGCTGTCCATTATAATAGGTAAGACTACCTTGCCTCTGATGGTTGAGAGCTGACACCTGACCCTTGTTACGGGAACCAAGAATACCCATTACACCCAAATCCAATAATTGGTCAATTTTGTCTCCCACTGTAAGTTCTAGCATACAGAGGATAGCAATAGCAGAGCCCTTCAAGGATGATGGTGTCCCCCTCACAAATTTATTTCTTAAAGTACAGAAGAAGGGAACGTCCTCAGGACGTGTCCACTGTGGAGGAGAAGGTCAAAAACAGCAAATCCACTCCAGCATTCCAAGCTCCCTCAGCCTTTGAATCCCCTCATCCACAGAAAACCAAGGGAGGTCAGGCATTTCCAAATCACCTACAGTAAACCATCTTTTGGTCCATACCTCAGCCAACCAACCAAATAAACTATTAGTACCCTTTTTAACATTACGAGTTGCTGCATTAAATTTAGAATCTCTGCACAACGGGCCCATATCAACAAATTCAGCCTGATCTAATCGTATATTATTCCCACCATTATCCCACACCCTTAAAATCCATTCCCATACATATTCCCCAGACCTCTGTTTGTATGAATTAAAAAACTCAATAAGTTCTTTTTGGGTATAGGGTTCTTCCTCATGGGTCACAATCTGCACCGCACCTCTAGGGGCCCGCTTAGACTTGCTCCTAGTTATAGGCCTAGAGGCAAAAGTGGGTGGGATGGGTGAGTCCTGAATGGTATCAGCGTTACCTCACTCTGTTGTCCTAGGCAATGCTGGAGTATTTCTCCCAGGGGAAGGTGGAGAAGCCAATTCTGTAGAGGGTGGAGAGTCCTCATCTACTGGCAGGACAAACCCCTCAGAATGCTCAGATTCAATGTCACCAGCCTCTTCAGAGTCCTCCCAGATATCCCTGTTACATTTATCAGGATCCCATGGTTTTCCTATTAGAGCCCTCACCTTAACTGCAGACACCTGTCTAGGCCAAGAATGAACCTTATGTTGCAAATCAGCCAATCTCAGGATGAGGGCCTGTGTTTGATCTTCAGCAATCTCTGTTCTATGACTACAAGAGACAAGACTCTCCCTCAGTGCACACCGGCTAACTGTTAGGTCTGATATACGGTCCTGGAGCATATCATTTTCCCACGCTAATTTCTCAAGTGATGCCAGGAGTAACCAGCCAACATCAGTATATTCCTTAATATTTGTAAAATGGTCAAAAATATGAAATATAGAATCACTAAACTCTTTGCTCTTCACAAGAGGAGAGTTAGGGTAATCGAAAAGGTCCACCTTTTGTATAGTCTTAAATAGTTCACACCACGGAGAATCAGTACCTCCCCTACTAATTGAAGGATGTCCATCACTCACTTTAAGCTTAATCACATTGGAGAGCCAGCTCCAGAAGCCAGAAAACCAACCAAAAGAATACATTCTTGTGAATTCTGTTACTCTGTACCCCACTTCTGGTACCAATTCAACTCACGCCCTATGCTTCACTACAAACTATTTTAAACTAAGTTTTCAATTGAAATGAGGTACCTGATAGTGAACACATTACTATGCAATACAAAATCCTTTTTATTTAGGAACTTTCATCTAGGAACTCTATATATGAATCACTGACCCCATCAATTTGTTCTAATTGATATTCATATAGTCACATTCCAATATTGTTTCAGATATTTTTAGTAACATTTTGCTTATTGATCACCACATAATCAGTCATTTACTGAATACTTTGATTTAGGTGTTAATTTGATCAAAATCACCACCAGAGAAGTAATATCCTCTTTAAAAGCAGAGAATGTAACCACATTTGTATTCTTTTTCACAAATGAACATTAATCTAGCACTTGAAGTATTCTCAGTCAACATTTATTCCTATGCATAGTTGAAATATATCCCTATTGTAAAGTAACTAAAGATTGTAAGATGGTTAGTTTTAATAAAACACAGTATGTGATGTCTTAATAACAAATATAGCTTTAAAGTCAAAACCTTGGGGGGAAAATACAGGTTATGCTTTGTATTCTCTATATATAGACATCAGTTTGCTTGTGCTTGAAATGTGATGTTTAGTATTCCCAAGTGTATAACTGATAGTAAAGTCAAAGTAGAGGAGTTTGGGGAAGCAAGTTCTAACTCGAAAATCTAAGGAACCATGTAACTAGAGAAAGAAAGGAGAAAAATAAACTTACTGCTCAGTTTGCAAAATGAACTTATTTTAAACTTTTACAGGCAAGTGAGAATGGATGTGAGCCTGTTTTGTGTATGTGGATTTCCTACTTTTTTTCTACTAACGATTACATTTTATTCACTGCTTTCACTCATTATACCAAAACAGTTTAAAAGTAAAGAATTCAACAAGTTAATTTATCCACACAAAACTAGAGAAATTTGACCAATTTCTGTTTTCAATATAATTGACAAAAAGATTGACTGTTTTGTCAGCAACTAGTTAAACTCATTAAAATGTCTAATTCATTCTTGGTAAATTCACAGATTGGCTTTGGGCATCAATATAGCTTTTATTGATATAAGTAAGTGTAAGTAAGTGTTTTCATGTATTATTATTGTGAAGAGTAGAGAAGGTTGAGAACCACTAGTGAATCCCTGTGTCTCTTGATTGAAACATATATTACTGGGTGTTGTTTCCATTTTTGTTTCTTAATATTAAGATTCCCTAAAAAGACACTGGGGCACTGGCTGTTATAATTTGTATTTGAACATAAGTAAATAATAGTCCAAGAGAAAACTCCAGGGAGATTTTTTTAAAGTTAAGGTCTTCTGTTACTTAATGGAACAAATTTAATTTATTAGTTATCAATATAATTAATTTTAAAACAATAAATATGAATGTAGTAGTGTGAGTTTATGGCTCTTAAGGAAGATCCATTTCCTTGGAAAAATATCTACTTAAAAATTGAATTGGATCAGCTATACATTAAAATGAAACAGCATAGTGCCTCTGGCTCTCTGAACTCTAATTATCTTGGCTTCTGTGAGAAGATAATTGAATTTCTTATCTAAATATTGGCTATTCCTCGCCAACTAACTGAAAGTCAAAATTCTTTTCATGATAAAACTTTGAATTATCAGGTATGATCCTGGATTAATGATTCAAAGGACCTCTATAAATTACATATTAAAATAATTTTCAGATGATCTTGGTTAATTTTCAAAGTGTGAATGTGAAATCTATACTGCGAAATCAAGAAATGACTGGCAAGCGAGTGCTTAAATTACAATTGACTGCTTCTCAATATCTAGCTGAGATTCACCAAATTTTTACTGGCTGTCCCAAGATTATTTAACTTTGAGTAATTCATACCCTGAAATTGTTATTTAAAAATCTCAAATGAGATTGTTTAAATTTTATAACTTTCAATAGGCCATACATATCTCTCTGTTTCCAGATGAAGACCGTCCAACTAAAAAGAAGCCAAGGATATTTATTCAGAGTTTGCTATAGTCAGGAGTCAGGCACCATCACTTGTATTTGGCAGGGATTCAGAAGCAGTTAGGGGACTGTGAATGCTATAAATTGGAGAATGGGGAAGTCTTCAGGTATGCCCTGATTGGAAGTCATTGACATAAGAAAGCTGAAGGCTGGCTAACTAGAAGAGGGCAGGCTATGTGATTGGTTACAGGGCAGCACATTTCATTTTCTCTGGTTGGTCTTAAGTTAGAGACAGAGCACAAATTAAGGAAGCTGGCAGTTATTGATCAAGCCCTGGCCTTTTGAGGCTGATTGCTACAGAGGTTATGGCTTAGTTCCCAGGCCTGCTTCCTGCAGAGGATATGGGTCAGAGTTCTATTTTTATTTATAGCCTAGTCATTGTCCATAAAGATTATGTATAATATATATATATATATATATATATTATATAGTCTTTTTTATTAATTATTAAAAATTAAATGCATATTTAATTATAATATTGTTTTTACTAAAGGTCAACCCAATATTAATCAGTAGTGTGCAATGTCCTTTGATTCATTAAAACCTTGCAATATTTATTTCTATTTAACCTATAAATTAAAATGTGAAATGATGTAGGGATTTCTCTCCAAATAGATTAATTTCTTCAAAAACAATTCAAAGATCTTGCAATAACTCACAAAATAAAAAAGTCTAGAATCCAATGATAAGGCTGCTAATCAAACAACAAGCATTTAAATACATAAAACATGGGTCAGAAAGTTACTACCAAAATATAATGATACCAACTAGCGTTATCACCCCAAATTAGTCACTATTTGCATCTCTCAGTCACCTCTGGTTACTTACTCATACGCTTAGGACAGGATTTTTCATTTTCTACTCTGACTCCAGATTAGTACAATATCCATCATGAGATTTCTGACTCCCTGGCTCCCTTTCCTTTCCATCAGCTGCTCCTCCTACCACCATTCTGGCCTCAGTTGAAAAGATAAACATATCTTCTAAAGCTCCAAAAAGCTCCAAACATTCAAATAGTTTAGTCTACCAGTGTTTCTTAAATATATTCTAGTATATTCATATGTTCAGTTCCTCACCAATGAATATGAAAAATTCTGTATCACATATAAACAGTTCTAAAATTATTTCTGATAGAAATAATGGGAAAAATTTCAAAGCATTACAAATTCATAGAGTTGTGTTAGTGTTAGTCAAATTTCTATTACTATGACTAAATACATGAGATAGTCAACTTAAAAAGAGGAAAGGTTTGTTTTGACTCATGATTTCAGAGGTGTCAGTTCACGGTCACTTGGCACTGTTGTATTGGCCCTGTGGTGGGATAGTACCTCATGGTAGGAGCATGTGGTAGAAGGGGCCTGTTTATTATGGTGAGGAAGCAGAGAGAGAGAGAGAGAGAGAGAGAGAGAGAGAGGTGAACAGGCCACACACCCAATATCCCCTTCAGTGTTCACTCTCAAGGACTTCACTAGGCCCTACCTCCTCAAGGTTCCACGACCTTCCAATAGCACCATAGGCTGGGACCAAACCTTCAACACATGACCATTCAAGATCCAAGCTATAGCAACATCAAAGGAAAACAGTAGTAAAAAAGTATGTATTAAAGTCCATCACATTTCAAAAGCAACCCTAAAAGCAGAAAAAAAAATACTTGATGGGGGTAACTACTGAATTAAACACTGACACCAAATGTCATAAAATATACTCTCTAACATTAAAATTAGATTGAAAAAAGTAAAGTTAATGTTAAAGAAAAATGATAGTATAAATTTTTATTAGTTCCTGTTAATAAAACTTATTCCACTTCTATCCCCTTAATACATATATTCTTAACAAGTATGCTTGGATTATTTATGAAAATTTCATGAACATTAAACATTAAACAAAACTAGCTACTATCTCAAATTATTTTCCTGTTAACTATTCTTATAGCACATGTATATAAGGTAAGTATCAAAAAATCCATTGAAGCAAAAAAAAAAAACTTAAGAAAGTTCAATACATGGGAATTCTGTTTTACAGATTCCCTTGATATATATGAAGTAATGGATATCAAGCAATTCATTTTACTGCATTTCTATTTGTGTGACCTCAGGTTGCTTAAAATACTTAAATATAAATGAAATTAGTGTTGCAAAAATAAGAAACAAATAACAGATAACTTGAAAAATAATGGAAAATGAATCACTTCTGCCTTTTCTCTAGGTGAAATTGGGTCACAGCTTTGACTGAAGGAATACTCCAGCAGTTGTAGTCAAAGATATACTTACTGAAACTGTATTTCACAGATACACTATAGGGTCATCTATTTCTACCATATCTTTGTAATTGCTCCAACCTTATAATAAACTACATTTGTGACTGAAGATAGTTATCCCTTTATCCCACCTTAGGACAAAACAATATGTAGGCACTTTACTTGGACATATAAGCAATTTTCACACAGGTCACATTGTAGCAAAAGTCCTATGTCAAATATTTATTAGCTTGTATAAAAATTCCACAAGCACATATTGGCTGCCCCAAGTCTATAAATGTTAATTGAATACATTCCCCTAATATTAAACATAAAAACCAAATAGAGCAAAATAAATTCAAATAAAAGTAGTATACATCTGTCATAAATCATAAACAACAACAAAAAGCTATTTCTGGGGCAGGATGGATGACAACTGGTCAACCATGTAAGTTTTAGAATAAGGCAGACAAAATTTGGAAAGTTGAGAGTCTTCCCTTTCTCCTCCCACTTCAGCTTCATCTCCTTAGTAAATAGCTACTGTGCAAAATATCAATAGTTTCCCAGTAGTTGCACTATCAGCATGATATCTTTGTATGAATCTTTATTTAATGTATCAAGTTCAGAAATGGATTCATGGAACACTATATCTTTGCAAGAAAGCAAGCTTTCTCTGAGTTGTTCAAACTCACACTGGCATATAGAACTTACAGACCAGACACAGACTGATAGGTTGTGTTGGGTGCACTTCCTTTTTCTGATTTTAAAAACTTTTTGATATGCTTGTGACTCATCCACAATCCCTTTCTTATCATTTCCAGCAGTGACCTCGGCCAAAAAACCAGTAGTCATCTCTCATTTTCAAAGAGAAGATGTGCTCTTCACTTGTGACACAGTGGAGATCCATAAGTCTTCCAAGAGGGACAGTACATCATTTGCAGATATCTCTGAGACCAGTTTCTAGTTTCTCCTTGTATTCTAAGGCCATCTGCTATTTTTCTCAGTACCTTCCCTCATTTGCTCAACATTTGAGATGCCTCTTCAAGATGGCCAGCAAGCTCCTACAACATTTTTATAACCAAGTGAATGAAGATTTCCCTCCTCATCAGAAATTCAGCTCCTTACTCAGTTATAGATGTCATGCCACCTGCCATGTCAACACATCGCTCAGCCTGTCTGGCCTACTTAGCCCTCTGCACCAGCATGTTTTTGTCTCTGACTGGATGTTTTGTGTCAGAAGTGGGTGGTGGTTGATGGCCTGGGGCTCAGCAATCTCTGGGTGGTGGCAGTAGTGAGGCTAAGATTCTGTCCCTAGATCTAATTACTCATAGTCTGTATGTTTTGGGTTTTTGTTGTTGTTTGATTTGGTTATTGTTTTTGTTTTCTCCAATTTGTGACAACATGTATAAGAAAGTGTTATAAAATATGATGTGTGCTGTGTGCATATATGTTTGTGTCATATTGAATTTCACTATTATGTATTAATATAATGCACCAATAAAAGAATATCTTTAAAATATTATTTATATTACTTTCTTATCACTAAGTTAAATAGAGCAGCTTCTTTTCCTTTGTGAATCGAGTTCTTATCTGGACCTGAGTCCCTGAAGAAATTTCAACTCAGGAAATGTTTGCCCTATTACAAACCTGTTCTGTACATTACTTATTCAAGTGCCTGGATGAGTTTGACTACCTTGGATCTCCCTGACTCCTTCTAAATCACCATTATCACAGGTACTGTATTTGAATAGAAAGCAGCCTCTTCTCCATCTCCACTTTCCTTTTAAGACAACCTTGAAATCTCCATAGTTATAAGAAACAATGGCTATATATAAAAATCAATGACTATACTTAATACTTAATCTCTTAATTCTTTTTTTGGGGGGAGGAGGGTGATACCAGGGATTGAACCCAGGGCTTCACTCCTGCTAGGCAAGCAATCTATCACTGAACTACATCCCCAGCCTCTTAATTATTGAATTGATCTAATTAATGCAAACATTTCCAAAAATGCATGTTTTCCTATGAAATTTGCATGCAGACAGTACACTAACCCATGTTAGTAGAACTTATAGAAGTTACTATTGTCAGAATATATAATTTCAGCATGATATATCTTTTAGCAAAATGTAGCACAAAATAATGAAATTTATTAACACGTAATTTGCAACTTTGGACATTTAAATCAACAAAATAAAAATTTTATAATATTTTGAATTTATTATAAAGCCAACTGAATTGAAAAATTAAAGTTGGATGCATGAAAAGGACAAAAAAATTAGAGTCCATTTAGGTATCAAAAGAATCATAATCACAATACCAAATCATCATAAATCACAGTAATGGGCCTCAAATAGAACAATCGCTAAGCAAATACAAAAGAGCAAGAATTAGCTTCGTCTCCAGTGATAGGCAGCAGTATTCCAGGTCCTAAGAATAAATAAAATTACATGCCTTTTCATATAAAATGTTTATGCCATAGGCCCAACTTCTGAATTATGTATTTTCATCTTAATGATATATCTACATTAATATTTTATTTTAGTGTATATGTGATAAAATCTACTTTTTGAAAAAGCATAGGTTAAATATTCTAGACTTTAGGGTAATAGGCCAATTAATCTTTTGACCAAGAAAGACTTAAAATTTCCCTCAGATTAACTAAAGATGAGACAGATTTTTCCTAGACTAGAGTCCCCTGGCCTCTTCTCTTAGAGCACCTACTTTAGCTCTTCCTGTTTATCTCTTGAATACTCAACTATGAGACTTATGGCTGCAGCATTTACCCTAAGAAAACTTGTGGATTATGGAAATTTACCACAGAAAATTATTAAATACTGATCATGATATACATTTCTGTTATACTAGCATTAGAAACAAGTTCTGTTCAGAAATAACTTCAAGAACAGTTTTTATATCTTATTTTCACACTGAAACCAGTCAGATTTGCTTCAAACAGGATTTTTATGTAAAATTAACTGAATATGGCATAGAAGCTATACTTATTTTTTCTTCTAAATGGAAATAAAAGAGTTAAAAAGCTTTCAATTGTAAGTACTTTAGCTGCCCCTTTGGTATGTAAATCTTCTCTCAGCCTCTGGCCTCAGGTTTGTCTTCCTCAAGGACCTGAGAACCTTTTGACTTATTTTTCAGGATGGTGGTCTATCTCCCACTCTCTGTAGAAGGGGAGGAGTCTGAATTTAATAAGTGCCAATCATCAAATTGAGTCTAATCACACCAACCAACCCTCCCCTTACAGTCCTCTAATACTTTTCATTAGCTTACCTCAAGGCTTAAAATTCAACATTTCCTTAATAGTGGGGTTCACTACCTATCCTCTATAAGCATAGTCTTGAATAAAGTCATCCTTGCCTGTTTAACTCTATCCATTGCAAATTGTCTTTTACCCAGTGTCTCAGTCAATATTCTCACTGATATAATCCAAAACAACTGACCACACAACATAGAGGAAGGAAGATTCATTTGCTCAGTTTTTGGAGATTTGGGGGTTCAGTTCACATGAGGCCAGTGTCTGCAGAGCTCAAGGTATGGCAGTGGGAAGCAGAGAAAGAGAGGGAGCATGCAAAGCTCCATTCTCACATCATGGAGGCTGGAAGCAGAGAAGGGTGGGAAGTAGAAACCATATAAAATCCCAAAGGCCACACCCCAGGGACCCCTCCTTAGCAACTAAGCCCCTCTTCTAACTTTGCTACATTATTTCCATGAGGAATATGGGAACATTATAATCCAAACCATTATACTCCACCCCTGCTCCCCTAGATCTCACAGCCACCTCACAATGCAAAATGCATTTATCCCATCTCCCAGGGTTTCCACAGTCTTAACAGTTCCAGCATCACTTAAAAGTCCAAAGTCTCCTCTGACACTCAAGGCAAACTCATAGCTGTGAACCCCTGTAAAAACAAAAAGCAAGTCACATACATCCAATGCACAATGACACAGAATAAACATTTTCTTTCCAATAGGGAGAAATAGGGCCATAGAAAGGAGGAATGGGACTAAAATAGTATCAAAATCCAGCAGAGCAAGCATTTGATTCTACGGCTCCACTTCTGGCATCTGGGACACGTGGTGGTGAGATGTGATCTCCAAGGGGCCTTGGGTAGTCCTGTTCCTGTGGCCTGGTTGATTGTAATGGGCAGCATACTCCCTCTCATGTATCACAGCTTGCAGCCTTTCCTCATGGTCATTCAACATTTCTGGCATTTCTAAATCATGGCAGTTTTCCTTGCAACCTTTGCTTCACCCTCATAACTTTACAGATTGCCCCATTTGGGCCTGCTGGCAGGGATTCCAGCCCTGCCACACATTGCCTGGCTTCCCAGGCCTTCCTTTGAAATCTGGGGAAGCCTCCATGACCCTTTTATCCCAGCGAAGTCAGTATTACATGAGTTCCAAGATTATCAGCCAGCAGGAAATGTAGTCATATCATCTTTTTTTTTGTGTGTGGTACTGAGGATGGAACCCAGGGGTGTTCTACCTCCGCGCTACACCCCCGGCCCTATTTTTTTATACTTTATTTTGAAACTGGGTCTCACGAAGTTGCAGAGGGCCTCACTAAGTAGAGAGAGAGAGAGAGAGAGAGAGACAGGGAGAGAGAGAGAGAGAGAGAGAGAGAGAGAGAGAG